>JAJMKG010000069.1:0-20570 GCA_030563865.1 Dujonia oleophila | reverse complement strand
ATAACAGTGGCAGTACCTCCTTCGATGGCCGTCTTAGTGGTGGTCTCGGTATCAGTACCAGTCCATGTAGTAGTCACGGTCGTAGTAGGAGTTGGGACTTCAACGATAACAGTGGCAGTACCTCCTTCACTTGGAGTGACTGTAGTGGTCTCGGTGTCAGTACCAGTCCATGTAGTAGTTACGGTCGTAGTAGGAGTTGGAACTTCAACAATAACAGTGGCAGTACCTCCTTCGATGGCCGTCTTAGTGGTGGTCTCGGTATCAGTACCAGTCCATGTAGTGGTGACAGTAGTAGTAGGAGTTGGGACTTCAACGATAACGGTGGCAGTACCTCCTTCACTTGGAGTGACTGTAGTGGTCTCGGTGTCAGTACCAGTCCATGTAGTAGTCACGGTCGTAGTAGGAGTTGGGACTTCAACGATAACGGTGGCAGTACCTCCTTCACTTGGAGTGACTGTAGTGGTCTCGGTGTCAGTACCAGTCCATGTAGTAGTCACGGTCGTAGTAGGAGTTGGGACTTCAACGATAACAGTGGCAGTACCTCCTTCACTTGGAGTGACTGTAGTAGTCTCGGTGTCAGTTCCAGTCCATGTAGTAGTGACAGTAGTAGTAGGAGTTGGAACTTCGACGATAACGGTGGCAGTACCACCTTCGATTGCTGTCTTAGTGGTTGTTTCAGTATCAGTACCAGTCCATGTAGTGGTGACAGTAGTGGTAGGAATTGGAACTTCAACGATAACAGTGGCAGTACCTCCCTCAATAGCTGTCTTAGTGGTGGTCTCGGTATCAGTACCAGTCCATGTAGTGGTGACAGTAGTGGTAGGAATTGGAACTTCAACGATAACAGTGGCAGTACCTCCCTCAATAGCTGTCTTAGTGGTGGTCTCGGTATCAGTACCAGTCCATGTAGTGGTGACAGTAGTGGTAGGAATTGGAACTTCGACGATAACGGTGGCAGTACCTCCTTCACTAGGAGTGACTGTAGTAGTCTCGGTGTCAGTACCAGTCCATGTAGTAGTGACAGTAGTAGTAGGAGTTGGGACTTCAACGATAACAGTGGCAGTACCTCCTTCACTAGGAGTGACTGTAGTGGTCTCGGTGTCAGTACCAGTCCATGTAGTAGTGACAGTAGTAGTAGGAGTTGGAACTTCAACGATAACGGTGGCAGTACCTCCTTCACTTGGAGTGACTGTAGTGGTCTCGGTGTCAGTACCAGTCCATGTAGTAGTTACGGTCGTAGTAGGAGTTGGGACCTCAACAATAACAGTGGCAGTACCTCCTTCGATGGCCGTCTTAGTGGTGGTCTCGGTATCAGTACCAGTCCATGTAGTAGTGACAGTAGTAGTAGGAGTTGGAACTTCGACGATAACGGTGGCAGTACCACCTTCGATTGCTGTCTTAGTGGTGGTTTCAGTATCAGTACCAGTCCATGTAGTAGTGACAGTAGTGGTAGGAATTGGCACATCTACTTCAACAGTAGCAGTACCTCCTGGTGCTGCGGTGAAAGTCGTTGTGTAGGTAGTCGCTCCAGTCCAAGTCTTGGTAGTTGACACTGTTGGAATTGGCAAGTCTACTTCGACCGTGGCAGTTCCTCCTGGGGCTGCGGTGAAGGTAGTTGTGTAAGTAGTCGCTCCGGTCCAAGTCTTGGTTGTGAAGACAGTTGGAATTGGAACTTCAATGATGACTGAGGCAGTGCCCCCTATGACAGCTGTCTTGGTAGTGGTTTCTGTTGCTGTCCCAGTCCAAGTTGTGGTTACCGTCGTAGTTGGAATTGGCACATCTACTTCAACAGTAGCAGTACCTCCTGGTGCTGCGGTGAAAGTCGTTGTGTAGGTAGTCGCTCCAGTCCAAGTCTTGGTAGTTGACACTGTTGGAATTGGCAAGTCTACTTCGACCGTGGCAGTTCCTCCTGGGGCTGCGGTGAAGGTAGTTGTGTATATAGTTGCTCCAGTCCAAGTCTTGGTAGTGAAGACTGTTGGAATTGGCAAATCCACTTCGACCGTGGCAGTTCCTCCTGGGGCTGCGGTGAAGGTAGTAGTGTAGGCAGTCGCTCCGGTCCAAGTCTTCGTAGTTGACACGGTTGGAATTGGCGAATCTACTTCGACTGTGGCAGTACCTCCTGGAGTAGCTGTAAAAGTAGTTGTGCGGATAGTTGCTCCGGTCCAGGTCTTGGTGGTGAAGACAGTTGGAATTGGCAAATCCACTTCAACTGTGGCAGTTCCTCCTGGGGCTGCGGTGAAGGTAGTTGTGTAAGTAGTCGCTCCGGTCCAAGTCTTGGTTGTGAAGACAGTTGGAATCGGAACTTCAATGATGACTGAGGCAGTGCCCCCTATGACAGCTGTCTTGGTAGTGGTTTCTGTTGCTGTCCCAGTCCAAGTTGTGGTTACCGTCGTAGTTGGAATTGGCACGTCAACTTCAACGGTAGCAGTTCCTCCTGGGGTTGCAGTATAAGTAGTCGTGTAGGTAGTTACCCCGGTCCAAGTTTTGGTAGTTGACACTGTTGGAATTGGCAAGTCTACTTCGACCGTGGCAGTTTTACCCGGGGTAGCAGTGAAAGTGGTTGTGCGGGTAGTTGCTCCCGTCCAAGTCTTGGTGGTGGAAACAGTAGGAACGGGCACATCTATAACTATAGTTACCGTTTTCCCAGCTTGGTAAGTTCCCGTCGAGGTCGATGTATATGTACCTGTCCAAGTAGAAGTGACGGTCGTTAGTGGCCATGGCTTATTTATAATCACGGTTTCGATAGAATCTGTTGGCCCCGGGGAAACGGTCGTCGTAGTTAAAGCTGTTCCTGTCGTAGTGGTTAAAGTAGTCGTTGTGTATGGGTCTATTTCGACGACAACTACTTGTCCTGATGTAGTATCAGTCA
Organism: Dujonia oleophila; assembly: GCA_030563865.1. Classification (NCBI taxonomy): domain Eukaryota; kingdom Fungi; phylum Ascomycota; class Pichiomycetes; order Serinales; family Debaryomycetaceae; genus Dujonia; species Dujonia oleophila. The sequence goes on along the minus strand of JAJMKG010000069.1, from coordinate 17,701 downwards.
GGGTAGTAAGTGTTTTGGTTGCAATGTTCGAATAGGATGTGGTATAGTAGGTAGGCATTTGAAAGTACGTGGAAGATATAGGTGCCGCAGTACAATGGTTTGAGGTATCAGGAGTTTGATAAACATTGCTGAAAGTAGTAGCAACCTTGCCTTGTGGATTAGTGACTTGCAAAGTGAAAGCGGCCCTTTCAAGTGCATTGGTAAAAACCACTCTAAGAGGGTAATAAGTACCAGCTGCAAGCAGAACTGTTGCTGATGTCGATGCTGCGGGCCCTTGGTAAGCCTTTGAAGTGAACAAGATGAATTCTTTCTGAAGAGTGGCAGACTCTGAGTTACAACAATCAAATGCTGGTCCATCTCCCAAGAATACGGCAGCAGAATCATCAACTTGTGACAAGCTGAACGTGTAAGTCCCTGCAGTGGCAGCATAGTAGTAACCAGTTAACTCCAAAGTGAAATTGGTAAATGTTAAAGTTTGCCCTAAAACAGTTCCAGTTCCTATTTTGGGATAGTAAGACACACCGTCCCAAACGTTGAAGCTGATATCTGTAATTCCAGTCTTGGTTCCAATTAGCTTGGATGACTTGTATCCCTCCAGTACATAAGATAAGGATGCCATAGATACAAGATCAAAAAGTTGGTACTGATAAAATTTAGCAGTAAACCCAGAAGATAAAGAATTTGAAGAAGGAATCGCACATCCTGGAATGTTAGCCAGGCTAACACATGCAACGATGTAAGATAAAATGAATATAAGATGGAACTTCAAATTCATTTTCCTATGCTCCGAAAACTTCTAACGGCGAACGAAATTAGGGATGGGAACTGTCGTATTTCTATAGGTGGCCATCTCGTAAACTGAGCAACTTGAAGAAGCAATTAGTAGGGCGTGGCTTATGTCCGATGCATAGCAAGAAGATCTTCATGCAATGAAAGTGGCAGTAAAAACACCTGCAGCCCTTTGAAACCTAGTTAGATAATTATTTTTTTTGCATGCGATGCAGGTGCTGATCATTAGTTTGCCTCGATGGAAAGTATGAGAGCAACTTAATGCAGATTACATTACGACAATAGATACCAAACGGTTATTAATGTCAGCCTCATCGGAAAGTATGACACAGGGCAGCTGCAGAATACTCTACGAGAGTTAATTTCAAAAAAGACATTTCAAACTAGGAAAATTTAGGTTTTTGTCAATTGGCTGACATGAAAGCTTATGGCCTCTGCGCGGCACCGTTTATCTCTATAGCGCAGCTTCAGTACCACATTTTTTATTTGTGTGAGAAAGAGAAGCTCGATTAAGGTTAAACTTTCAAAGTCATCAGTTTTAGTTATTTCGCATAGATATTTTATATGCACCTATTAGAACTGTTTTTTACGTTAGAATCTATATCTTGCAGGTTATTTTTTCAGCTTCGGCACTGCATTGAAGAAACATCTGAGACGTAAACAATGCGAGAATTTTTTTTTTCCTTGTCGTAAATAGCAAAGGTTTATAACTTGTAAGCTTCCATACTTCAGTTATACTGAATTTTAGTTAATTTTTAAATTGTGCATTGATTTTATGCCACTGGATACAATCGTGTCCAATTTTTTTTTCTATGGAATAGCCTAAGAGCAAGAGCATCCAAGCGACTACATTGCAAAGTTCTGTTTACCCAACCGTATCTGTCTGAACATCTTTCATGTTTATTTTTTAATATTTCCTCTCTTGGACAACTTTCGGAAACATGTTCTAGAAACCTTTGAAATTGTTGGATATATTTGTGCATAAATCTCATCTGCTGAAAAAAATAAACTGTTAACCTTGACGTAAGCTATAGACGAGGTGACGTCTGTGAATGCTTTCGTCGAAAAAAAAAAAAAAAAAAAAAACGACGCACAGTTCATGCAAAGGAACGCCTCCTTTGTGGGCATCTCTATATGAGCAAGAAAGGGGGTCACCTCATTAAGTTGCGAAGCGATTTAATATGACGCCAAGGAAATAAAATAAAGTGAAGTCATTAGAGATTTCCTCTGCAGAGATGACAAGCTGAGAAGCGCAGATGAGCCTTAACCCTTAAAATTAGCAATTCGAAAAGAATGCATAGTCAAATCAAAGTACGTTGATATTAAACAAAAAAAAATCCAAAACATGAATACCATTCGAAATATAGATTGGCATGTGATTCTGAACTTTAAATAAATATGTGGTATGGAGTAATCTATTGAAGTTTTTTGAAGGAAATTTAACTGGGGCTCGCTTGCTCGTTAACAATATAAAAAAATTTTCTGATGCATGAGCGTGAATTTTAACCGATTGTAAGCGACCTTTCGAAGCGCAAATAATAAAAAAAAGATTGTCGCAATGCAACCGAGAGGTTCTGATGGAACTAAATTTGAGCCGCTTGACGCCTCAAAGACTAAGTGTAATCTTGCATGAGCAGAATGCAGGATTACAAAAAGATGTGCTACCAAGAAAATTATCGAGAGAAGAATATTTTCTGGGGCCAGTAAAAAAAGACCTAAATAAGACATCATCTCTATTTTTAATAAAGAATCTCAATTTCTATAGCTTAGGTAATACGTTAGCTTCCAAATTATTATACAAGAGGTAAGCTTTAAGATAAAAAAATATTTTATTTTCAGAACTCAATTCGGGATTTTCCGTTTTTACTTTGTAACATCTCGTTAGTTTTCAAATTGGTAGACTAGAAGTAAAGAAATTTTTTGAGTCTCACATATACGTCTTACATATACGTCCCTTCCTTGGGCACAATAAACCTGGGGAAAAAGGGCTGTGTTATTTTCATTTTTTTCATTTTAGTTGGAGCTAGTAGCCCTCTACTTGCTTTGTAGTGACTCAGAATATTCGCAGGGTATGTAAGCAAGAGAAGATACACAATTCTTTCAGGATAATTTGAGTGTAAGAGTGGTAAAGTTGATAGTACTTGAAGAACTATCTCCGATCGTAAATTTATATCCTTCCGTATTCCCGCTTTCCACCGGTTAAATTTTAACGCGGCGTTTTTTTTTTTTTTTTTGGTTATAGTAAAATAAGATCCTTGATTTGACCAGTGTGTGATAATAAGAGGGTCATGAGTCTCTTTTTCCTGCAATTTAATGCAGATGCAGGCCTCACAATTGGGGCTGACCACTTGAGTCAAAGTTTATTTTTGCTTTTGTTTGAATACATGCAAAAGCAAAGCAAAAGCAAAAATAAACTTTGACTCAAATTATTTTTGCTCTCGTTTGAATTTATGAATTATTTTTTTGCTCCTTTCTTGCACGATGAGACAACAAACCCTTAGCCTGCTTTAGGGGTGGATTTTACGAAATCCTGGAATCCGTAGAATATAATTTACTTCTCCTATTGAACTCCAATTGAAGAAAATCATTCTGATAATACGGTAAATACCTTGAACACTAAAAGCGAATTACCCCAACTTGCAGCCAAAAGTCGTCCAGTATAAGCTGAATTGGTGGGGAAATTGAAATTTCACTATTTCAGATTAGCCTTTTTGAATTACGTGAAACTATTCCAGATTATTTTCCTAAGCATTGAATGTGAATTCTTTTTTTAAGTGAACAGGGAGAACCCTTTTGAGGAGTGATGAATTATTATGTGGAGATTCTTCATTTAGAAGCTCTAACCGAATATCAGGAAAATGAAATTTTTATTTGTGGAGAATCTGCAGGATTAAAATCTTCCATATTCTGCTACTTCAAAATTGCTCACAATTTCTAAGGCGGTGCACCCGGACTTAAGGACATTCATTTTAGATCTTAGGGAAAGTCCTAGGGTCAATGCAGATCCAAGCATCTTACGTAAATTCTTGGCTTGACCGGTACTATTCCTATTCTGGTGGTCACATGACTTCTTCAAATTGATTCAACTCTCATCGCAACTAGTATTTCTGGAAATCTTTTTGCTTTTCTCATTATTGCGAGTCAAATATGTATATTTTTAGAATTGAATGTAGTCTTCAGTTGAATTGGGTATTATACACAAGCTAATTATAATATTTTTACAAAAAATAAGTCAATTTGCTTTTTTTCCAACTTTGAAAGCTCTTTTTCTAATGCACTTAGAACCTTTTATAGGGCTTTTAACATGGAAATTTATCATAGGGTGTAAGGGTGTAAAATTTGCCTATTCGGTAGTTGGTTGCACTATATAGCATTACTTGCACAAGTGAATGCGCTTCCATAAAGTCCTGACTGATAAGACCAAATAATACTTTGAATTGTGGCATAAAGGCCAGGTCCTAATATGTAAAAACCAATTACTATTAAAACGGAATTAAAAATCAATTCTAATTTTCCGAGCATGGTAGCTTCCCTGAATATATGCCATACAGATACGTTTTCTTGACCTTCTCTAGCGTAGTCTAGTTTTCTTAATTTGAAGTAAGCGACGCCCCAAAAGACAAACCCGAACCAACAATCAAACAATGCAGACATCAAGGAAAGCAAGTCAGAAAAGAATGGGATAACCTCGGCAAAAACAAAACCCAAGACCCAAGTAGTAAGACTTATACCAGTCCAAATGGCCCATCCTTTCATGGTATGACTATTTCTGTGCTCAGAATTCTTATCAAAGATCCTCAAGAACACAAATTGCGAACTGACATTGCCGTATAATGAACCCAAGAAGAAAATAGTTGGAAGAGCAAATGAAAATGCAATCTTTTTGTTCACTCCGCTAATTGAGCCGAAGGCTGGAGCAGTAATGTATGCGTTCCCCACGTAAACATAAACGACAGAACCAACCAAGGCAAATGTTAATACTTCCAACACCGAAACCAAGTACAAGGCCTTCTTAAAATCTTTAGGTTTTTTCATTTGACTGATAAATGATGGATAAACGATAGTTCCAACGAAGGTATAAATGATATTCAAGAATGCCGACATAGCATCGACATATTTGGTTCCTTCCAGTGGCCATAAGTGGTACACAACTGGTGTACCTACTTCATAGCCGTTAGGGTAGGCTTGGGTGGCACAAAATATCATACACAAGACGATAGCCACGAACATTGTAAAAGCTGCAAAATAGGCAGTAGCACTCATAGAAGAGAACGTTCTGGGTAAAGAGAGTAGGAAGCAAATTACCATGGTAACAACACTAAACGCAATCGAGCAAATAGTGGTATTATCGGATATAGTGTTGAAATATTTAGCACCAACTAGAACATGCAATGCCTGGATTAAGGTGTTATTCAACAAGAAACATACCGCCGTTGCGTACCAAGCCCACTTGGAACCCCAAAACAAATGTTGACCAATATCACAAATATCGATCAAGTGAGGGTACGCTACACAGTAGTCAGTTATTATTATACCAGTATACAATACTATAAGAGCAACGACAATAGTTATAATTAACCCTGGAATTAATCCCAAGATAGAATATGACCAGGGGAACGACAAGGTTGCAAGACAAATATACTCAGAAAATAAAAGTCCAGCTGTCTTTTGCCAAGAACAGTTTCTGTAATTTATTTGATGCTGGGATTCTTCAATTAAATCTGTGTTGACGTACTCGTCAGCATTCAATTTGCTGTTCAGCTTTTCATCAGAACCTTCATATATGATGGGGACTGAAGAAGAAGAAGTTATTGAGACAGCTCTGGCAATAGTCATTTTACCTGCCGGAGTTCGTTCACTTAATATGATCACTCAAAAAATATTTCAACTTGCATATACCTATACATTTATATATATTCAAATCTTGAGATAAGCGCTGATAAGAAATAGTTCAGCGGTAAGTGAAGAAAAAAAGCGGAATAACTGCGTCATGATGTTGCAATCTCTAGGCCGCCGTGGGGAAAAAATAGAAGTCTCTCCATTTTCATGGAAGGGTCCTGCGTCAGGATATTTTTCCTCGTCAATCGCATAATTTCTATCTTGCTGCCCCTTAAGTTAAGATATGAATACAGTTCAACTTAAAATGCAGCACAAAGATTATTTCTGAAGTGGACTTGTTCTCTCTTTTCCGGGAAACTTACCACATCTCCTAGTGAGATTATTTTGTGATCTACGAGTTCATCGTCTGTAATAATGATGATTTCATAGAAAATATTGCCAAGCCTACAGAGATCCGTAGAAAATATTAGATTGGTCAAGATATTCCGCACATAATGTGCGCGGAATTTCCAGCGGAATTTATCTAGGCCGAAACTTTATGGAGGTGCCAAAGATAAATACATGCAGCATTCTCATGCAAGAAGGGGTGTAGATATAAAATTTTGATAGAAGTTTGGCGTCTACGGAGGCTTAAATGCAAAAAGGAGACCCAATATTGACTCTCATCTCTACAAAATAGAAAAACACGTGAACTATTTCTCTTCGATGTTGTAGTTAATGTACCGCACTTGATCGCACATCAACTTAATCTTAGCTCTTGGTAATTAATCTATTTTTTTATAAACATGAAAAGAATTTGAGCCAATCTTTCCTTATCAATCTGGATAACTGCCAACATGAGTCCAAGGGTCAGTGTGAAAAATTCTATTTATCTTTGATAAGAAACCATGATCGCTTCCATATTTGGCTGCACCAAGTTTTGAAAGGAATCATGTAATACTCTGAATACATGATCTGCTAAAAGGCGATTCTCTAAAAAGAGGAAGCATTATTAACATTATGCTTCGTAAAAAAGACTGGCTAATGTGAAATGTTCAATAGCAACGTTGGCATTTCTTTTTAATCTGGTCAAGCGGCACGGCTGGATAAGCAGCATGAAAGCGGAATATAAATCAAGGAAAGCCGCAAGTAAATTCCGCTGATACGCAAATTCCTGTTTGGGCCTACCGCTCAAGTGCTACCTTGATGTTCCATATACCGAGAATATGGAATAAATCAGAGTTCTGATATTTTCAACGATATAGTACGTAGAACTATCTTGTTATTGAGAGAAGACCAGGTCTGAAATACTCTATGACAAAATCTTATGCTTTTTATCTATATATTTCTTCACACATAAAACCGAAGGCTCCTTAAACGGCCAATAATCAATTTAGAATTTTCTTTCCTTCTTAAGAAATTGTAATATGATAAATAAACTTTTCGTTCAAGATATCTTGTTTGCAACACTATCTTTTTGTAGTAGTTTTAGAAAATATCTTTCTAAATGTCAGGAAATTATTGGCTAGAGATTTAATAGTGTTCGGGGGTTTGCTAGGCTACGGTGAACCAAGTGGGACTCTGCTAGATGATAGCTTTCGACTACCTTTGCAGATGATGTAACCACCCAAACAATAGTGCTCACGATGTTTGCGTTTGGCAAGATTGATGCTCAAAAGACTTGCAAAAAGAATAGCCACAAGGATTTCATGTGAGAATTATACATGATGATGTCATGCAAGGGGTCACTGAAATTCTCTAAGGACTTAGTTCTTAAGTTATTTAATTCCTCTACAATGGTAGTTTTGTAGTATTCATACTTGCTCCACAAAGGGCGAAAGAAGTCCAGTCGAAGCGATTATGGTCATCTTATGCTTTGGTAGTGGTTGTGCTAATCGCTCGCTTATTAAGGTTGATAACATAGATAATTTACCCACATCAGCCGAGTAGCCGTAAGTGCTCTATATCCATTGATGTTGAATATAATCAGGTTGTCAAACCCATTGGAGCCAACGCACCCCAGACATAGAGAGATAGAATTGGTGATTGCTTTTTGGCATTCAAATCGAAAAGTCACTGAAAGATTATTCCCGACTGTCCTGCCTACTGAACTTTCAATGTGTTACTAGTGTGAGCCATAAGGAACGTTACGACTCCCCCCTTCATGATGTAACCTTCAATTGGTGAGACATATACTCCGAATCTCTAACATTGTTCCTGTTTTCTTTTTTCTTCGCAATCCATTTTATGCAACAACGCTTCGATTCTTTTTATAGGGCCATAAACTGTGTATGACGCCGGAAAACATCTTCAACTAGGATGAAAGTGTAAATTTCGTATTGTAACTTGTAAGAACAACCAAATTCAACATGTTGCTTGTCGTTAGCTTAAGCTTATAGTGTGATTGAAGATTTAGTGACTTCCATTTTTATTATATCTTACCAATCAAAGTTTTCTTTTTTTTTCTCCTCCAATTAAGTACTTGTATTGAATAATATCCGTTAAAGTCCAGATATTTCCATTAGTCATAATTTACATATGAACAATTTATTATTTTCTCAGATTAACAGAGCACCAGTCGTATTGTTCAATGCGATTTTTTCATGCTTGTTGTCGTAAGAAAACGCCTGCTTTCAAAAATTTCGGTGACCGAAAAATTGCTGTATGTTCTGAAAATTCTGCGCAGTTAGTCAACCATAAAATAGTGCGGTGATTGATAGGAACACTTGACGGACAAGTTTAAAAACTGGCTTCCCTTTAGCAGTAGAGTCATTGACATTTCTAATCATCATTTACATCATTGCATGCCTATTACACCTACGGCTAACGGGTAGAATGATCCCGAAGAATGTTGGATCGGCCGTAGTTATGCATTTTGCAAAAAAGCCGCAAACCTTAATTTCGACGCAGTAAAAGTTATCTGATCAGATCAGTTGCAGGACGCACCCTTTTGATCAAAAAACAGGAAACGAGTTCAAATACGAATCGAAATGAAATGCTATATTAAAAAATCATTTCTTTTCTTCTTGGATCTAGTTACCCACCTAAATCAAAAGTAGGGCTACTTGAACGATTGCATTGTACTAGTTCTTTAATAGGAGAAGTGCAAAGCAGTATATTAGGAAAATAATAAACCTGGCCAAAGTTGCATGCGGCGCTCTTAAGAAAACGGAAACTCATCGCTAAAATACGAAGGCGAACGTTAATAACTTGTATTCTGGCATAATCATAAACATGGAAGTGGAGTCAATTGAGGGAGAATTTCAGGGCTGCTATGATTTGCATTAGTCTGTCATCAGAGCATCAAAGTAAAACAGAAAACTATGAGAGTTCGTAAAGTCGGATTAATGGAAAGTTCTCCAGACTCATTGCGCTAAAAGAGATATAGAAAGTGCATAACTTTCATGCGAGTTTCTTTTCACAAGTTGTTTTGATACCTCAGTGGAGAATTTATGGGAAAAAAAATCATGCGGGATCTCAAAATCGACTTTTACGATTTATTTCATATTATTGACTGATGGAATCATTAACGTACTTGTGACGTGAAAGTATGATTTAGAGAGCCATTTTTACATGGTATTACTTTGATTGCCTTGATGAACTGAGGACTTTCAAGCTTCTTGTAAAAATTTCTCTTGTTTAACAGTTAGTTTCCTTGAACAAAAAATCATTGCAATAAAGTACCGAGGAGAGATTATTTTTTGCTTAGCTAACTGAAACCAATTTATAGAGCCTACATGTGAGATAAAAAAACCTTGGCACGTTCGAAACTCACCACATTGTAATTTCCATATTTCGTAATTGGAAACGACGCAAAAAAATTTGCAACTTTCGATGAACTATCATTGGCAGAATGCTTTTACTCCAAGTTTACAAATTAAGTCTATAAAAGAGGCATGGAATTCACTTATTCAATTGTTAGTTTAGGAAAGTATTAGATCGGATTACTCATTTAGCTCGAAATGCTCAAAAAAATTCTCTGTCTCTTACTTTTAACTAATGTTGTCTTGTCGTATTCAAAATACAGTATAAACATTGATGACAGCAAAGGTCAGATAAACAGAGCCGCTTGCAGCTACGCTCTCAGGAGTTCAGCTACTTTCTGCACTGGTACAGCACTTAGAACTTGCGTCTGCACGAATCCATATATCATGGCAAGTATGGCTGGTTGTATGAACATGGGACACCCAATTGAAAACCCCGAAAAGTACTATATATACTTCTGCAAAAATTGGGATGTTACCATTACTGAAGAAATGTACCTAGCTGCGTACGAAAACTACACCAAGTATGCGGTATACACTTCGGAAATAGAAAATTTTAACAAATCCATACCAATCCAAGTGCCTATTAAGCTTACTGAAGCTTTCATTCACAAGTACAGAAAAGGTTACAATCACTCAATGGGTAACCTTAGAATATCCTTGTACTATGGAAGTGGAATGTTAGCCTACTGGGCTTTTATAATGGTGATTTTCGGTGTATCTCATTGGGCAAAGTTCTTTTGCCCTAGTCTTGTTAAAACTTTTAGTGGCCCTGTATCCAATTTTTGGCGAAAGTATTTCATTTTACCAGCACTTGGTAGGAAAAATAAGACTAAAGATGTTTCATGGTTGAAGATAGTTAACTTTTTGGCACCAAGCAGAATTGAAACCATTGTTATAGTTGGCTTTTGTGCTGTAACAATCTTCTGCAATGCGCACAATATAAGCTATTTTGAGGGAGATCCTATTATAACAACAAGAGCTGTCGCCTTGAACAGATATGTTGGAGATAGGTCAGGAATTACTTGCACTATGTTAATTCCTATAGTTATTCTTTTTTCTGGAAGAAATAACTTTTTGCAATGGCTCACAGGTATCAATTTTGCAACATTTATTACTTACCATAAGTGGGTTGCTAGAGTAATGTTTACTTTGATTGTCGTTCATGCTGCAACTTACACTAAAGTTGATATACTCCTTGGTTCTCTTACTGAAAGCTATAAGTACAAGTACATGCAACAGGGTGCTGTCGCTACCGTTGCAGGAGGTATTATTTGGGTACAGAGTATTTTGTACTTGAGAAGAAAATGGTATGAGATGTTCTTATTAGTTCATATTTCTATGGCGGCTCTCTTTATTGCTGGCACCTGGTACCATGTGATTGACTTAGGTTACCTTGAGTTCATGTATGCCAGTATTGCGTGTTGGTCTTTCGATAGGGCGGTTAGAATTGCAAGGCTTCTTCACTTTGGGTTTCCCAAGGCTACTGTAACACTTTTGCAGAATGATACTTTGAAGATTATTGTGCGTAGACCACATTTTTGGCCCGCAGTTCCAGGCGGGCATGCTTTTATTCATTTCATCAGACCATCATGCTTCTGGCAGTCTCATCCATTCACATTTACCGTATCTCCTGATTCAAGTGAATACATTGTCATGTACTGTAAAATTAAAGGTGGCATAACACATGGTCTTTACCAATACTTGCAAACTTTTCCCGAAAAATCAACGCAGATTAGAGTTACTCTTGAAGGTCCTTACGGTGAGCCAACTCCTGCTAGAGCGTATGACTCTGCCGTTTTCATCGCCGGTGGTAATGGAATCCCAGGAATTTATTCCGAAGCTATCGATTTGGCGTATAGCAGGTTCACTCAAAGATCAGAGAAGGCCACAAAGCTATATTGGATTATCAAGGATTATACTTCTTTATTTTGGTTCTATGATGAACTTCTAGAGCTTAAAAAAACAGGATTGCAGTGTACAATCTATGTTAGCCAACCAACTTCACTTACTGATTTTAAACAATTTGAATCATTTGACGACAAAGAGCATGAAAGAGATAGTTCCGAAGAAGATGAAGTGAAGAAGATTGAACTAGAAGATTTCGATGCGGTTCAAGAAGCCAAATTTGATCTCGTCAAAAGAATTAGAAAGGGGTTAAGTCATGTTACTTTCAAGGAGGGAAGACCTAATTTGACAGATCTTGTCAAAGCAGAAATCGAGTTGTCCAGCGGTTCTGTCGCATTTGTTGCTTGTGGGCCACCAGTGATGGTTGATGAAGTGCGCTACTCTTGCGTTCAATCGTTGCTGGGTTCTCAAAGAAAGAGAGTTGATTATTTTGAACAATTGCAAATTTGGACTTAAAAGGTAATGCTGATCATTTTGGCTTCAAAATGAACCACTTTCAATATCCGTATTTTATTTACTTGTACTAATATCAATACATGGTTAGACCTTCGACAATGGGAAAAAAAAAGGATTTTGGAAAGTCACTCTTATTATCTAGCAAGCTATTAATTCAAATCAAAATAACAAAGTAACACAAGAGCAAGAAGTAGTATCCACAACTTTTTCGATTAATGGGAGCGGAAGAAACTTCTGTTTATACCAAAAAGTGGACAGATGTTCAATTACTTACTCCGTATGTGAAGTTAGACTAAAAAATAATTTCTTTAAATTTTATTTACTCCTGGTTTGTGATGTAGAAAGATCACGGCGCCAATTTTCGATTACTATTTAATAAAAATTTCTCATTATATATGGCAAGTCTCTTAAGTGGATCACCCCCAACTTTTTTTTACAAATTCAAGATTATATGGGTAAGTAATTGGCTACTTTGTGTTCTCTTCTTGTGCAACTCAAGCAAAAAGGGTAAATGGGTTCATACAGAAATTATTGCAAAAAAGTTCGCGGAAATTTCAAAAGGTAGTGAGCAAAGTAATACTATGGTTCGCGTCATTGTTTGCCATGTAAAATAAATTAAGTCGCTGAGAAAGCTGTAAAGTATTACCATGAAAAATTTAGTAAGCACTACTCTTTATTGTTTGATATAAAAGAAGAGTAAAAAGTAAATAGGGTGTTAGGGCGTTATAATGTTAGGGTGTTAGGGCGTTGGGGTCCGAGAAAGTTTGCTTCTGCAAGACTTCTTTAAGAGTTGCGAAGAGCTGGACATCTTCATTAGGGCTGATCTTAGCAAAAAATTGAGGTCTATGGCAAGTCGACATTACCTCTTCTTCAGATTTCACAACTGTGAGGAAAAGGTACCATGAACAACTATCTGAATTGCACCGTTTCTGTCAATTGCTAATTTTCATGTTGGGGTGGTGATCGTATGGCTGGATCGGCGACACTGTGGAACAATCTTTAGGTGTGTTTGGGAAGTTGAGTTTGACAGACGAGGTGGTGTCAGAACTCGGAAGCAACCCAGGCTTCTATAGCGTCAGGCTGAATTCGAAGTACTTGAGGGGGAACGTGTTCAGTTTTCTATTGGTAGCAGACTTAAGATTAAGCTCTTTTGGCGCGACGAGAATGTTGGACTGCTTGGAAAGAGTGTCGAGCTCGGGCTTCTTCTTGGTAAGAAATAAAGAGGCAACAGGTGTCGATATTGACACTGAACGCTGAATGTTTTTTTACCACTTTATCGAGATATATTTGAAGCTAACTACAAAATTGTTTCGTATCATTGCATTTTAATAATTCATCCAGAAACAACAAATTTTTTGCTTCTTCTTTCCTTTTAATTGTTCAAAGGGCCCTTTTTTACATTCTTTATTCAATTTCAATATATTAGTTTCAAGAAAATTGGTATTACTTTCTATAAAGCCCGATATCTAATCAAGTAATGATATAGTTAACAAAAGGAAATAAATGTATGATAGAAGCTGTGGAGCAAATAAAGCAAATTGTCAAATATATATTTCGCGCTTCTGAAAACTCCTCATGTCTTCTATTTTAACCCCAAAGCTTCTTTCTGGGATTTGGAGTTTGGATCAAAATATGGAATTTCTCCAATTGACGAAGTTCTAACTCCATGTCTTGGTTCATCTCCTGTGTAATCTCCAATAGGATAATGTTGACAAACTCTGTTGTCCCAAAATACGGAAGTTCCTAGACCTTTTTTTGAAGGCTTCCAATTTATTCTAACTTGAATATCCAAATTTTCTTCAAAAATACTAAACAAATACTGTAGGATTGCATCACTTTCTTTGGCATTTAACCCAACGATACGTGTAGTATACATTTTATTGACAAATAAAGATTTCCAACCTGTCGCTGGATGTGTTCTGATGATTGGATGAGCTCTTTCGAGGACTTTTCTGGACCGTAATGGATTCTCGCGATCAATGTAAGTATAGTCCGATTTATGGAAGGCAAACTTTCCTTCTAAAAATTCTTGCATAGCTGGTGATAATTTATCGTAAGCAGCATAACCTGATGCAAACGAAGTATCTCCACCAACATCTGGAATCGAATCGTTATGTAAGTGAGTAATTCCAGGTGGTTGTAACTCATGGGCCAAATCAGTATGCCATATCAACCCTTTAGCAGCACCGCTCTCCTCCGCTGCATCCTCACCTTTCAAATGGCGGAACAAGTCTGCCCAAATAACAGTTGTTCCAGGAAGCCCCGGAATGTGGAACTGCTTTGTATGATAGTCCACTCTTCCGTAATATTGTCCCAATTCAAAATGAACTTTTGGATCAAGATCTTGATCTTTGAAAAGTACCACCACTCTTTCCGCAACAAGCAAAGCAAGCTCATCTTTTTGGGAGTCAGTTAAAGAGTTCAATTGCAAACCAGAAATTTCAGTACCAATATTTTTAGTCAAGTCTCGAACCTCTGTTGCTGCTCCAAAGAGAGCCTTTTTTTCTGGATCAGCATTGGCGCCTCTTTCAACATATGGTTGCTTTTCATTGCGAAGTGCGAGGGCATCGTCGATGAAAGTTGGGAAATCCTTTTTAGGAGGTCTTTGAGGGTACCCCTTAGAAATGTCGATATTATATTTTTTGAACCTTGCTTTCGTGGACTCAGGTAAACCTTCTATCCAGGAGTCTTGAAATCCATCTTCAGCGACATTCACATTTTTTTTGGAGTCAATAGCACTAATTAACTTTTCAATATCAGAAAAATTCTTAAAGGAGGATTTTTGGATATTTGATGACATCTCCAAATTGTAATTATTTTAGCTTTACAAGTTGTTAGAAATTGTTAAGGAAGGAAATCTGGGGATTGAACTTATTATAATGGGAAAGAAAAAGTTTTGCAGCATGTCTGCAGCTTATCATCAAAATAATGTCGCAGCAGAACTGTGGCTGAGAAAATTTTTTTAAAGATATTAATAAGCTTACGAAAGCGGGGTTCCAGATGAATTGTGGCCTAACTTGAGTCAGATATGGACTAATTTTCCGTATTTTTTTCCAAGCCGTTAGGCTGCGGCTGAGAAAAACATTTTGCAGATATTCATTGGCCGGCGAAAGCCGTATTGCCGAATATCGTAGCCTAACTTGAATCAGATATGGAATAGTTTTCCGTATTTTTTTCCAAACCGTTAGGCTGCGGCTGAGAAAAGCGTTTTACAGATATTAATTGGCCGGCGAAAGCCCTATTGCCGAATATTGTGGCTGACATAAATTGGATGTTGTACAAATTTTTGCAGATCTGTCGGAGATTTCGTCCTTTTAACTTGGACTTTCCAAAAGCGTCCTCTTGCTAATGAGGCTTTTTGGACTAAAATTTGCAGATTACGTGAGTGCTATGACTCTTCAGTAGAATAACAATGATGCAATTGCTGAATTTAACAATACACAGTGGTATTATTTTTTCTAGGTCTATTGGCGCAAAACTTATCAAATTACACAGTAGAGTACATTTAAAGGAGAAGTTTTACTTGAGAGAAAAAAAATTGTTCTTTAACTTGAAACAGCTGTTTGTTTGAAATATTTTTATCAAAAATGGTTTTCAACATTTTGCCTAAGGAGCGTATCGTTCAAGAAAGTGAAGAAGAATTGAATGCTATTCGCGCAGACGAAAAACAAGAGAATGACGAGCCTCAAATTAGAGAGTATAGAGATGAGGCGAATAGACCGTGGTGGAAGTTTTTCGACGAGTATGAATACAGGAAAGAAGTTCCTAAATGGAGCTGGACCGGCACAGGTTCCTCCACCGCTGAGAAGAAATTACTATTAAAGCTTGACCTTTTTATTGTTGTCTATAGTATGATGGGTTATTGGTGCAAGTACTTCGATTCAAGTAATTTGATAAATGCGTATGTGTCTGGAATGAAAGAAGATTTGGGTATGAAGGGAAATGATTTGATTCATGTTCAAAATATGCAAACCATTGGTAATATTCTCTTTTGTTTACCTATGATGTATCTTTTGCCAAGAGTTCCCTCCAATTACCTTATATTTTCTAGCGAGTGTCTTTGGGCGTTGTGTACCTTGGTTACTTTTACTGTTAAAAACGCAAAAGGTCTAATGGCAGTTAGGTTTTTTTTGGGGGCTTTTGAAGCTACTTATTTCCCCATTATTCACCACACCCTAGCCTCCTATTACAAGCCATCTGAAATCTCCTCAAGAGCATGTATTTTCTATTGTGGTCAGTATTTGGGGTCCTTTACTTCAGGATTACTTCAAGCTTCTATTTACTCACATTTAGATGGAGCTAAAGGGTTGGCAGGATGGAAGTGGATGTTTGTGATCGATGGTATAATTTCTTTTGTGGTTGCTACCATTGGACTATACTTAATCCCCGGATCTCCGTTTAAATGCTATGCTTTCTATTTAACCGATGATGATATTAAACTTGCGAGACGTCGTTTGAGAGAAAATGGGACAGACGATGGTATGAAATTGGATAGCTTTTTCCATTGGCCAACTTGGAAAAAAATGTTCACTTCATGGCATTTTTGGATTTTATCCCTTGCGGGGATAGGATCGTATAATTCTATGAACTGTGTGAATGGACAGTTTGCTCTATGGCTAACTGGTTTGGGAAAATATTCTGTGAGTAAAGTTGATAACTTGACCTCAATTCCACCAGCACTTGGTATTATTTTTGTTGTTATAACTTGTTTTGGGGCAGATATTACTCGAAAGCGATTTGGGATGATAGGCTTTGCCCAAACTTTGAATTTGATCAGTAGCGTCATTCTAGCTGTGTATGATGTACCGAAGTCAGCTATGTGGTTTGCTTTTTACTTCGGCTATTGGTCTTTATCCCAAAGTTCTGTTTTTTATCCATTACTAAATGACATTTTGAAGCATGACGCCAACTTAAAATCCATCGAATGGATGACCAACTATGTGATTGGCTTGCAATCAAATGTTTGGATTTCAACTTTGATTTGGCCAACGGAGGATTCACCTAGGTTTCAAAAAGGGTTTATTGCGTCTGGTTGTTTCGGAATGTTGCAAGTGGTATGTGTTTTCATTGGTTATTTTTTCTACAAGAGAGATGAAAGGAGGAGAGCACTCCAAGAGGGAATTTTCTTGTATAATACTCTGAAGGGTGATCTTGTTCCATCTATGATATCTCACCAATCTGAAGAAACAGAAAGCAGAAGCACTAGTGATACTCCTACCAAAACTGAAGGAGTTCATATTATAGTACTGGAAAAAAGCTCCTGAACTTACCGACTAAGGAAAGGCATAAGTGTTTGCTCAACTTATGATAGCCAAGTAATTCTTATAATTATAATTTTGTAAAAGCTGTGTGGAAGAAAAGAAAGCTTTATTGAATGGTTTGTGAGGTTCACTGCAGTTAAGAAAAGGTGAAAATTTAATCTGCACTCAAATTAGATATATTAAAAGTGTTTCTGTATATATGAATAATTTGACCTTGCATCAAGTATTCGCCAAATGTACGAGGTGAGTCAAAAATGACTTCTGCCGAAAAAAAGTATTTTTTTTTTTTTTGCGATAGCTTGAAGTTTAACCTCCCTTATTATTGTTGTATTTAACTAAAGTTTTTCATTTTTTACACTATTTTTATTTTTTTTTTTGGCTGAGATGTATATTGACCTTTATGAGTAAAGCCATCATTCTATCTTTTCTCCATAAAAACGATCTCCAAAGAATTTTAGTTGTAGGGCCAAGATTGGTTCTGTTTTCATTCCCTAACTAAAACTTTTGAATAATAAGGATTTTAGGGTGTTAGGGTGTTAGGGTGTTAGGGTGTTAGGGTGTTAGGGTGTTAGGGTGTTAGGGTGTTAGGGTGTTAGGGTGTTAGGGTGTTAGGGTGTTAGGGTGTTAGGGTGTTAGGGTGTTAGGGTGTTAGGGTGTTAGGGTGTTAGGGTGTTAGGGTGTTAGGGTGTGAGGGTGTTAGGGTGT
>JAJMKG010000068.1:0-24454 GCA_030563865.1 Dujonia oleophila | reverse complement strand
CCATCGAGCAGCTCAAGTGTTCCACCATCGAGCAGTTCAAGTGTTCCACCATCGAGCAGCTCAAGCGTGCCACCATCTAGTAGTTCGAGTGTTCCACCATCTAGTAGTTCAAGTGTTCCACCATCGAGCAGCTCAAGTGTTCCACCATCTAGTAGTTCGAGTGTTCCACCATCTAGTAGTTCCACTGTACCACCATCAAGCAGCTCAAGTGTTCCACCATCGAGCAGCTCCAGTGTTCCACCATCTAGTAGTTCAAGTGTACCACCATCTAGTAGTTCCACTGTACCACCATCAAGTAGCTCAAGCGTGCCACCATCGAGCAGCTCAAGTGTTCCACCATCGAGCAGTTCAAGCGTGCCACCATCTAGTAGTTCAAGTGTTCCACCATCGAGTAGTTCAACTGTTCCACCATCGAGTAGTTCTAGTGTTCCACCATCGAGCAGCTCAAGTGTTCCACCATCGAGCAGTTCAAGTGTTCCACCACCAAGCAGCTCTACTATTCCACCATCAAGTAGTTCAAGTGTTCCACCATCTAGTAGTTCAAGTGTTCCACCATCTAGCAGCTCAAGTGTTCCACCATCTAGTAGTTCGAGTGTTCCACCATCTAGTAGTTCGAGTGTTCCACCATCTAGCAGTTCTAGTCTTCCACCATCGAGCAGCTCCAGCGTTCCACCATCGAGCAGCTCCAGTATCCCACCAAGCAGCTCTACTGTTCCTCCAATTAGTAGTAAGCCTCCTAAGAGTAGTAAACCTCCCAAGAGTAGTAAACCTCCCAAGAGTAGTAAACCTCCTAAGAGTAGTAAACCACCTACAACTACCGTTGCTTCTTCAACTCACAGTAAACCCCCTAAGAGCACACCTTTTCCATCTACTGTTTACTGGAATAGTACGACTCCATCAGTACCTAGCTCATCTTACACTCCTCCTCCTCCTCTTACTGGAACTACTAGTACTAGTACCGAAGTCAGGACCACTGTTATCACCATCACGTCATGTGAAGAAAATACTTGTACTGAATTCCCTCAGACCACAGGCTACACGGTTATTACTGTGGATACAACCACTTACACTACTTATTGCCCATTGACTACCCCTTCCAAGGAAGATGACCATACTCCAAAGGAAAACACTAACGTTCCTGGTCAGACTGAGTCTACGAAGATCAAAATTATTCAGACTTCATCCGAGACTGACATAGGCAGCAAACCAAAGCCAGTCACTGAAGTCCCTACGGAAACCAAGACACCAGGCGCCCCAAATATTCCACCTGTGACTTACGAAAGTCCAACATCCAAGGAAACCACCCAAATTACTAGAACAGTTTCCACTTCATCTGCTTCATCGACTGGAGTACCACCTGTAATTACCAATGCAGAAAATGGAGCTAAGGCATTGTCACTGTCGTTTGGAGTTGTCCTTGCAGGTATATTCTTTGTATTAAATTTTTAACCATAATTATCCAATAATTGCAACCTAGGGTAATTCTGCACCTTTATTGAATGACAAAATGGATCATCTGTGATATCCAGTAATAGAGAGTCATTCATGAGGTTGAAACATTCGCGTTCTTTGTCGATACCACGAATGATGTGGCAAACATTCATTGTTTTGTATACTCATTCGAAATTAGTTTTTCAAAATTATACCCTTTCCAATTTGTTAAACTAAAAGTTTAGATCGATACCCGTCTAACTTTACAAAACCATTTCAGTGTGTAATGAAATCAGGTTTGATACCAGTTATACTACACACCCATTTTCATAGACAATTTTAGTTATTTTTACTTGTTATTTTTGATCAATTCTTTCCAGACTCCTTTATTTTCGATAAGCGTTTCAACTTATGAATATACAGTATATATTAAACATTAACATGTAGATGGTGTGTGAGTAACATTGGATAAGTAGCTAACTTTGAAAATGTTCGAAATTTTGCAACTTCATCGGTAGCGCATTTTTAAATTTCCCCACTTGCCAGACGTGATGAGCTTAGCAATGCACCTTAAAGACTTATACAAAGATTAAGGGGAAAAAAAGAGGAATATTTCATCATGAATGGTTCTGCTAATACCTTTTAGAAATCTTACGTATCAAAAAAGAAGTATTGAAGTATTTTTGATGACATATCTTGTAAAAATCCTCCTTCTTGTGATGGTGATATCTTGTAGGGTCTTTTTTGGTGTATATTTACATGGTCTTGTAAGGTAATATCTCTATGTAGAAGCGGCTTCCTGTTCTAGGATGCTGTCATTGTTGATATTTACGCCCGTAGTAGGCGTCGTACCGGTAGCAGCGCTATTATTGGTACTCACTGGTTCTCTAGTGTTCTTACTTCTGGGCCAAAGTGATGGTAGTTTGACTACCTGGTACCTTGGCTCGATACATCTCTCTATAAACCAACTTCTTAGCTTACTGTCGATAAGAGACGATATTTTTGGAACATCCTGTAGCTTTGCTCTTGCACCAATGAGCGATTTAACCGTGAATTCAAGTCTATAGTCTGGCGAGAACAGAAACATGAGAGCAGCTCCGGCAGGTTCGTCTTGGGTGCTACTAGCTTCTTTCAGGTTGGAGTCTGTAGTCCGAGCATTCAATGGAGTGGAAGGAGATGGTGATACTCCGCTTGAGTGAGAGCGACCAGTCGCATTCCTCGGAGTATCAGAGTCACTTCCTACTCGTTCGGCTCCCGAAGTTCTTGACGCCGGCACGATTGGAACTGTCTGAGAGTCTCCCTTCGGCTTGGAAGAACCGTGTAAGTCAAAGAACTCTTGGTCGTTGGTATTGATTAAGGATACCGTAAGACACCCTGAAAATCTCACAATTGAAACCGAAAGTTGCACAGGTAGTACCGCAGTCAACGGCATGGGATGGTTCAATAGGAGCTTAGTTTCGATCCCCAACGTCAAAGTATCAGAGAGATCTACATCTATTTTAGCCTCCAACCTGCCGGTGCCATCTTTGCTATGCATAATACGGCAGTTAGAAAAGATGGGGAAGTCATCCCCAACGTCAATTTCAGTTAATTTTATGGTATCCAAGTAATCTGGAAGAGACAGCGTGGTTAAGAAGTTGTCCAATGAGTGGTAGATGTTATCAGACAACAAAGCTTCGCTTCTCAACTGACTAATCATCTGAGCAACTAAGACGTTAAACCAGTCTAAAGATTCTGGGTTATGATTGTCTACATCGTAGTACGTCTTTTCAAGAATGGAAGAGATCTTAGAGGAAAATGAATCGAAGTCACTGGTGCCATCTGCAAAGTCTGATTCGTTATCGTCGTTATCACTCCCCCCTTCTCTGGTGCCGTTTTGCTTATACCTCCTAATCTTAGCACCCTTTTTATTCCTTTTGACTATGATTCCCGATATATCTTTAGGCTTTTTGCTGGTGTTATTGCTAGACTTCGACAGTGTAACGTTATTCGTCTGGTCAGCGAACACGAAAAACTTGATAAAGATAGCTATAACGACAAACACACTCAACTGTCCTAAGAGGAGCCCCTGGGTAAAGTTCCAGGAACCGGAGGAAGGTGTATTTTGAGCATGACTAGTATGCTTTAAGCCAAATTGTTGATTAAACTGCTGCTCATTGACCAATTGGTGAAAGAATTCATCCTGGTGCAATTTTAATTGCTCTTGGATTTGCTCAAGGCTCAAACGATGCACTTGATCTTGAGACAATACGCTTGACCCTTCATCGCCAATAGATGATGACAATGACATGAGAAAGTGCTACTGAATGCAAAAGCTAAATAATAACAAATAAAACCGATCTGACAGGTGCAAGTAGTCCAATGGTCAGATCTTATTGGAGGAAGAATAGTGTTTGGATTAAGCTCGGTGTTACGCCAATTTTTTGATGGCGCACTGAAAAGTTTATTGAAGGAGATGGCACCTCTTTACATGGCCAAGCCATTGCTACAAAATCAGAAGTTTTACTCACATCACAAGTTAGAAAACTCTTACTGACGTTATGAAATCGTCAATCTTAAATTATGAAAATCTTGTTGACGTTATAAAATTGCTAATCTTACTTATGAAAATCTTGTTGACGTTATGATATATACTTAGCTACTTCCTACCACTTCGATCTACCCCAATCATGAGCTCTTCTTGGTCCTTTTGTTAGCAACCTTCTTTGGCTTTTTGGGTGAATTGGTCGCTTTACTACTGTTAGCTACAGCCTTTTCATTTTCTTCCGATTCCGCCTTAGGTTTCGATTCAGATTTAATTCTGGGCTGCTCTTGGATATTCTTTGAACCGCTAGGGGTCTCATTGGATTCTTTAGTTGTCTCATCATTGGTGCTATATTCATCATGGGAATCATCTCTCAACATCCATTCCCGAACATTCGTAAAAAGATTCTTCTTCTTGTTCTGCTGCCTTTCTCTATTTAATTCCTTGTTTTCATTTCCAATATATTTAGCAGCAAAGTCAGTCAAAGGAGATGAACCCCTAGATGACGAAATTGAATCCAAGCCTGATGATTTTTCAGAATTAATCGAAGCATTCTCCAAAAACGAAGCCATATCAAACTTCCTTCCTCTCATATACTCTCTAACTTCAAAATACAAGTCACGGCTGACGTTATTGATGTTTGCTTGATTCCTCTTCCAGTAAGTTCTGAAATCATTAATATGCTTTTTGAATTCCAATTCATTCTTTTTCAACCAACTAACATTCAATTCCTTTCTGGTGGCGCCTCTGGCAAAGTTTCTCATAAGGTACTTGTCGTAATCTCTGATGATCTTGGTAATGATATCGCTCGTGGAGATCCCCTCAGTTCTCTGGGTAGTTAAAAACATCCCCATTTCCTTGATCGGCTTGTAGATGTCGTCTGAGTCTGTCGAGGCATAAGGTAAATCATCATGGGCAACGTAGTCCAACTTGTGCTTGAGGAGGAAATCGGTGGTCACGCACCATGGTGCATTGGGGATAACCTCATCAACCCACTTACAGTGTTGCAAGGTTTCAATTCTCTGTTGGTCGGTCAACACAGTCAATCCCTTCCTCTTATGAGTCTCAACATCGGATGGTATACCACACACCAATTGTACGTTGGCGAATGATTTCTTCGCTTGCTCCAACTGCTTCATGTGTCCCAAGTGGAATAAATCAAACACACCATCCGCATACACCCGAATGGGTCTGTCAGAGGGTGGGATATTGAACTTGAAGCCCTTTGGTCTAAATTTGCGGAGTTCCTCAGGCAACTCTTCATCCAACTTTTTTTCGTTCTCTTCAAACTCGATCTGCGCAGCTGTCTTTGCAACTTTCCTTCTTTTGCGCACTGGGAGAGGGAGATCAACTCTGTCTCCATTGCTTTTCTGTTCGTCAACAGATTCATATTCTTCGTCTTCCGAATTATTATCGTCTCCGTCAGCCGATGATTCATTGGGGGTCTCAACCGGTGTCTCATTTTCCTCAAACGACTTTCTTGTTCTCTTTCTCGTGAACAACGAAGTTAGCGTGGGTGCAATTGAGTCCACGGAGATAGACCTCTTGATTCTTGGTGGAGTCATTCTGGCGCACTGCAATACCTCTTCTTCCCTGCTATCTGGCTCGGTTTAATTTTTTTTTGAGCCACTTTCGCATGTGCTGCTTGTTTTGCTAGCGACTGGAAAAATAGTTTGATTTCAATCGGTAAGGCCACGCAGTGAGTTGGTGTTGCAAGGGTGGTTTGAGAGTCGAAGCTGGAGTTGTGGAGGTGAAGGGATGTTAAGGAAAGTGTAGTGTAGAATTTTGGCACATGGCAGAGGATAGAGGTAGGCCTTGATTGAGAGTGGCACACTGTTTACTGCGTTTACTGCCTACAGTGACGCGTTGGAAGTTGCATTCCGCTCCTACAGTTACGCATCGGAGGTTGCACTTTGCTGCTCCAGCTTGGTTTGGCTCGTGCTGCTTCCTGCGCGCGCACATTATACTTTGGGGGCATTGAGCTACTTGTTACCTTGAGTTTGCTTTTTCTGGTGTAGCACCGAGTTGCGCATTGCTCTTGCGCATTGCTCTTGCTCTTGCGCATTACTCTTGCGAGGCGCTGTAGATGCTTGCACCATTAGCTTATGCTTAAATGTATTTTTTTGCAATTTTTATTTTATTTTTTTTTTTTGCAGTAATTGTTTGACTCGCCTTGTAGTTTGATTATGCGGTCTCGACCGTACTTCTCCTTAAGCTTTAAAGTTACCTCTTATCTTTTAGGGCATTCACATACCTAATCCAACACCTAAGATATAGTTGAAACCTTCTGTGCAATTAAACTTCATGCACAGAAAGTTTAAGTATAAAAAATAAGAAAGAGGCGTCGACTGGGTTAAACTATTTTGGCTATTTTGGACTAAGGTCCCTAGCTTCGTACGGTAGTATTTCCAGGTTTCGTATTCTGTGGATCTTATTTTTTTTTTTTTTTAAGCCTTTTTTTTTTTTTTTTGAGTTCAGAGTAGCTACACAATGATGTTTCAACTTAGTGCTAACTCCTTCGTGTTGCCAATTGTTACTTAATTTTGTAACTCAATATTGTTTCACTTGAAAAAATTTCCCTAAAGGGTTAAGCTGTGCAGCAACGAACAAAGAGTTTCAGAGTAAGCAAGTTGTTTTCACATGTCGCGCATATACTCACTATCAGACTTGAAGTTCATCAACCCTTCGACGCTTAGAGCATGGTTCAGGGGAGGTTCGCCCACGGGGAACGGCAAGTTTGCCGTAGTTGATGTAAGAGATTCGGATTTCGTCGGAGGTAATATTAAGGGCTGTTACCATTATCCAGCAGGCAATTTCCATTACACACTTCCCGAGTTGTATAAGAGATTGATAGACAACGAAATTAGTGATGTAGTTTTCCACTGTGCGCTTTCGCAGGTACGAGGTCCTTCTTCCACATTGAAGTTCTTGAGATCCATGAATGAGTTAAGCGAAGTGGACCAGAAGGCCATGGAGACGAAGAGGGTGTGGGTTTTAAGAGGGGGCTTCACTCAATGGCAAGAAGAGTTCGGAAACGATACCTCAGTGACTGAGAACTACGATGAGGAGATATGGAAGTTTGGTCAAATATAGAGATAAACGCAAGAGAGTACAACTCGAAAGGGAGGTTAAGACGATATATAGAGAAGTACAGTAGAATAGAAAAGTCTGGTTCAGCTGGCTCGGTGCTGAGCACAGCTTTACTCGGCAGCATCAGCGACAGATACCAGCAGCGGAGTAATGTATGCAGTGGAGAGATACCACACTCTGTGTTAGAAAGTGGAGCGTAGAATAACTGAGTCGAAGCCACGAAATGTGGTCCAATTATGAGATACGGTGAGGAGCCGATTCCAGCTGGCTGGTTCAACAATGAATACACAGCGGATACACTCTGTGCTAGAAAGTGGAGCGTAGAATAACTGAGTCGAAGCCACGAAATGTGGCCAATTATGAGATACGGTAAAGAAGTCGAGAGTACAGAGTAGAATAACTCATTTGAAGCCTCGAAATGTGGTCCCACTATGAGATAGGTAACGAAGTCGATTCCAGCTGACTGGCTCAGCAATGAATACACAGCGGATAGATTCCACAATCTGTATCAGATAGTAGAGTAGAATAACTGAATTGAAGCCACGAAATCTGCCCCAAATATGAGATATGGTAACGAACTCAATTCCAGCTGGCTGATCCACATTCTTAATTCAAGACCAAGCCTTGTGCGACAGAGACAAACTCGCTCAGCCCTGCGCCAAATGTGAATTTCACTAGTATTTGACACCGAATTACACCGATATTCCAGTGCGCCAATATTCCGTACCGACAACTACGAATGCTCGTCAGCAGCCTAGCTACGGAACTGAAACACCCCCGAACACACCAGAGTGATCTGCGTGATCTGCTTGGCCCCCGCCCCCACATATTGCTGGTGGTTGCCTATTTCAACCCGTGCTGCGATTATTTTCCATAATTTCTTTTTTTTTTGCTTCCTTTTTTTTTTTTCCCTCGCCACTTTAGTTTTCTACAATGGTCGTATTTTGAGGTTCCATGGCGATCAACGGTTGCACTCTATTGCCGAGGTGCTGTCACCAGTGGCAGTTCACGCGGCCTGATCTACTGTCACGGTATTACCTAGCAGTATGCTGCCGTCGTAAAGTTCCCAAAACATCCAACCATAGCCCGTTAGCTCCCTAACTGTCTATCCAAACCGTAGCTCAGCTGACTATTTTTAGAAGCGCGATACGCGAATGCTGCTCGATATGTCTCGTTTCTCCGGCTGAAAAGCCTTGACGCTCAAGCCACCTGAAATCATACACGATAGCTATGTAAGGTGGGTAAATTAAAAATAACACCCTCGAGGCCCCTGCTATATATAAGTAGGTCGTTGGTAGGCCAGAGGAAAGCTTAAAATCAGATATTTTACGGACTTATTTTGACGTGCCGACAAGTCTCGTACATTATACTAAAGAACAATGCTTAAATCCTTACACCCACTATTATATCTTGTGTCGCTAGTTGCGGCTTCGACTACCGCTACGAGCAGTTGCAACCCCTTGCTGAGCACTTCGTGCCCCACTGATCCAGCCTTGGGTAAGTCCATAGACATAGACTTCTCGGAGAAGTCTTCCTACTTTGATAAGACCAGTGGTGCGGGCACTGTCAGCTACGCAGAGGGTCTGGGTGTGACTTTGACCTTGGCTGAAAGATTCGATAACCCAGCACTCAAGTCAACTTTCTACATCATGTTCGGAAGAGTTGAAGTGCATATGAAAGCTGGAAATGGTACAGGTATCATCTCGTCGTTCTACCTTCAGTCGGACGACTTGGACGAGATCGATATCGAGTTGTTTGGCTCCGATACCACCCAGTTCCAGTCCAACTACTTTTCTAAGGGTAATACCACCACCTACGACCGTGGTGTGTATACCAACACGCCATCTAAGCCCCAGGATTCCTATTTGAACTACACTCTTGTTTGGACGCTGTCGAAATTGGAATGGTGGCTCGAGGGTGAATTGACCAGAACTTTAGAAAGCACCAACTCCGAGGGCTACCCCCAGACTCCAATGTTTATCGAGACAGGAATTTGGGCAGGTGGAGACTCCACTAATGCTGAGGGGACCATTGAATGGGCTGGAGGAAGCACAGACTACAGCGATGCTCCCTTCTCAATGCTGATCAACAGGTTGATTGTCGAGGATTACTCCACAGGTAACTCATACTCTTATGGGGATACCTCCGGTGACTGGACTTCCATAAAGTCGAACGGCGGTTCCATCAACGGAGACGATACAGGCTCCAGTTCTTCGTCATCTTCGTCATCATCGTCATCGTCGTCATCGTCGTCATCGTCCTCGTCATCATCGTCTTCCTCATCGTCGTCCTCTACATCGTCATCTTCCTCCTCCACCACCACCACCTCATCTTCATCCTCTTCAACCTCCACATCATCTACCAGTCCTACCACTACTGAAAGCTCACAGACCACCACCGCAACTACCGCTTTAACCTCTGCCAGTACTATAAGTACATCTGCAACCACATCCGAGAGCAGTGCCACAAGCACCACATCTGCTTCAACCAGCGCCTTGGTCGCATCCACCACACTCCAAACATCTTCCTCATCTGCATCTGCATCTACAGTTTCCGTCTCCACTTCTTCTGGCAGCGGTGCCCGCGTTCTTGTGTCCAACTTCTCGTTGTTGGCTCTCATTGCTTCCTACATTATATAGATATTTTCCGTACAATAAAAGTTATTTATAATGAGTTATATAATTACAATTCTAATGATACTTTCTTACTTTTGATCTATTGAAGCTTGGTCTTATAATTGGTAATAAAGAGAGAATATAAGATAATTCTAGGCTTACTATAGCCAAATGCCGTCTAAATTAAACTAGGAGGTTCCTGATAATGACCAGTTGGTTGTTGGAACTGTTGGAACTGCTGTCCGTTGGGTTGCCAACTCTGGGTGGGTTGTTGTTGGAAGGGTTGGAACTGAAACGTCTGCTGCGGTTGCTGTTGAAAAAGTTGCTGTTGTTGTTGTTGCTGCTGCTGTTGTTGCTGTTGTTGCTGTTGTTGCTGTTGTTGCTGCTGTTGCTGTTGTTGCTGCTGCTGTTGATATTGAAATTGTTGCGTGTGCTGCAACTGCAACTGAGCGTTGTGTAACAAATTTTGCTGCCTGGCCGCTTCCTGAGTCTCTGGGAAAACAGACACCGTTGGCAACCTTTCCAAGCCTCCAGCAGTTGCTTGAGGCTTCAATTGAACAGGTTGAGCATTGCTAAAGAGCGCAGATGTTGCTTGCGACACCTTGAATGGGTTCCCGGTAGAATTGGCCTCGATCTTTTGTTGTTCCGGTTTGTTCTCATTGAATGTCAACGCAGTTGTTCCGCTTGCGGTCGAAAAGCGAGAGTTTGCAAACGGATTGTTGGTGGATATGACCGAACTAGTGTTGCCAGGATAGTTACCTGTCATTCCAGAGAAGGGATTGGTGCTCAATCGCTTGATAGGGGGTTGCACTTGCTGTGTTTGTAGCATTTCCGTTCCTCCAGTAGGGTTGCTTTGGAGGAAAGGGTTCCCGGTTGATTGTGGTTGTACATTTCCAAATCCGGTAAAGGTTGGCTGTATTTGCGCTTGTTGGAACTGGAGAGGAGCGGTGTTTTGTTGCTGCTGAAATTGCTGTTGTTGGAGCTGTTGCTGTTGTTGTTGCTGCTGTTGTTGAAGCTGTGCTTGTTGTTGAAGCTGCGCTTGCTGCTGGAGTTGAGCTTGTTGTTGAAGCTGAGCCTGTTGCTGGAGTTGAGCCTGTTGCTGGAGTTGAGCCTGCTGTTGAAGTTGAGCTTGTTGTTGGAGTTGAGCTTGTTGCTGTTGGTCAATCATATTCCCCCACGGGTTGAAAGTGCTCTGCTGGATGATCAATGAATGGTTTCTACTTGCAATCTCTGTCGAAGGCTCCTCCTTCTTCTCTTCCCTCTTCTCCTCTCTCTTGTCTACCTTTATGTTATTCTTTCTGATCTTCTCCTGCAAGTATTGTCTTCTATTGACTTCAAAGTTTGGATCCTCCAAATATTCTTCCAACAGCAGAGTCAACGCCGTTGGGGCATGCTTGATAGTAGGCACATGTAATTTCGTGGCATACTCTAAATGTTTAGCTACTCTGAGGTAGTCAATAACAAATTTCGTTTGATCAACAAACTTTTTATATATCTTCAAAGACCTTTCAGCGTCCACTTTGGACATTTCGAAATAGTGCTCCAACAAGTTGATCACACCTTCATTCAATTCTTGGAACAATGCCAACAAGTCGTTGACAAGGAGCCGGAAACTGGTCAAGATAATGTCATTATTAATTTCATTCTCCATGAAGGAATTCTTCAACAAGGCGTCTATCTGTTTCTGCACCAGTTCACTCTCTCTGAGCAACCCCCTTTCAATGGACAACTTCCGTAAGCGTCCCCCATTGCTACTGGAGCTCTTGTTGTTGGACCTTTCGTCTCTCACGTAGTCAATTCCTGTTTCCATAAACTGCAGAACACGAACCTGTAAGTACTTGGAGTACTTGCTTATGAATCTAACGTCTGAAGATTGGCCGTGGCTTCTGGTCGACATGGCTGACAGCACAATTGATTTGCCCTGTCCCAAATACTCCAAGGTAACATCTCTCTCGCCTTCTCTGATCATGATGTGGATCACAATCAACAGCTTATACACCACAGACCACGCGGGGTCCCGCAACCGTGCCTCTAAGCTTCGCATTATTACCTTGAAGTTGTCCTGAGTGCCGCTGTCAACATGAGTAGCCATGAGAATGGGCTCAATGTACTTCGGCTTGGGCGCAGCTATCTTCACTTTGGTTGCCCCCTTCACGATCTTCTCGTACGTGGTCATTCTACTAGATACTATGCTATATTAGGATGCTAACAAGATGGAATAAGACTGGTGCTTGCAATCAACAAAAATAAAAAAAACAAATACTTTGAAAATTCAAAATCTAAGAATGCAAAGAAAATCAAAAGGGAAAAAAAAAAAAAAACCAAAAAATCAGCCCCAATCCGTTTCTAAGTGTAGGGCACAAACAGGGGTAAGAAAGCTAGTAATAACAGAGACCAGCGGAAAATCGACGTTTCAATAGCACCGAATATTTTTTTTTGGGAAGGACACTCTGTATTAGTGGGATCAAAATGCTAAGAAATCCGGGGCCATGCTGAGGGTGAGTGTCAAAATAATTTTGCGGGTAGGCGTAGTGATTTTCCCACTAAAAACTCGCGGCAGCAGCGGCGCCAGCGGTTATTATTAGCAGGGTGCAATCTCCAGATGAAGGAGTGACGCTGTGCACGGTGTAGGCAGTACACCGAAAGCTAGAACCGTCGTTATTTTTTCTTTTTTGCTAATATTTTTGCTTCAATGCCCTTGCTGCCTATTTTCCCCACCACCTTACACTCAATTACTTGCTACTTGAATAATACATTCATTAATTACATCTGTACATGTCTGATGGTTATGCTGTGTCGCACGCTATTTTGCGGACGCTCTCCCACATTCTACTATAGTCAATT
This sequence comes from Dujonia oleophila, assembly GCA_030563865.1. Taxonomy (NCBI): domain Eukaryota; kingdom Fungi; phylum Ascomycota; class Pichiomycetes; order Serinales; family Debaryomycetaceae; genus Dujonia; species Dujonia oleophila. The sequence continues at coordinate 11,950 of JAJMKG010000068.1, read as the reverse complement.
TCGCACCGACTCTGCCTGGATGCGAAAAATTAAATAACTTTTGTTCATTTCTTTTTTTTTTTGGGGGGGTTGATTGTTGGTAGGTCACTAGTGATTGCACCCGGTCAGCCTGTCAGCCAGTCAGCCTAGTTTACTTCTTCTTCATGCCTCCTCTCTTTTCCAAGAAATCCTTGGCTTCGTTTACCTTGGTGGCAATGAAACTGGAGCCGCCCTTGTCCGGATGGTTGGCCATCATCAACTTTCTGTGCTGCTCCTTTAATTTTGCGACCGACAAATTTGTCTCTTTTAAATTCAAAATCTGTAAAGCTTCCCTTGCACTCATCTTCTGAGCAAAGCCACCCTTGATGAAGGCCTTACCGTTCAAACCTGGTTGCTTTGATTTTACAAAACCCGCTGCAAAATATGCCAATCCAAACGCTCCAAGACCGGTGATTATGGGGTGGTTTCCCATCCATTCACAGCCTTGGTCAAAATAATATTCCGCAGACCCTTCTGGGGCCTTTTTACGCTGGAGTTGACCAAAGTTCTGGATCTGCTGCTGCTGCTGCGCATATTGTTGCTGTTGCGCTTCCTTGAGCTGCTGGAGTTGCTCAGGGGTGTACTGCTGGGAGTTGGAAGAATCCCCGGGAATAGCAAGAGTAGGTATTTCCATCGTCAACGTGTGGTGAAGAGCTGCCAATAGATCAAGAAGCTGGAAGGTATGAAAAATTTGGCACTAAAACGAAAAAATGGCCAGGAGGAGCGCTTTTTTGGGATTCTCACGTGACCTACGAGGAAGATGGCAATTGCCTGTGCCAGATCAGCAGAAATGGGACTGTGTGGCAAAAGGGCCCCACACGGTGCAGATTTTCAATTTTGGAACAGCTGGTCTGTATTTCGCAGATTGGGATATTCCGCTGTAGCGGTTCAATACTTCCATTATATCACAGCTTTCTCTCTCTCTCTCTCTCTCTCTCTCTCTCTCTCTCTCTCTCACTCTCCCTCTCTCCATACTCTCACTCGCTCTCTGCAAGTCCTGCATGTGGCACCACTACCCACCACGCTATCTCTGCAATACGTACACCACCTAACTGTTCCCAATTGAGCCACTTCGAACTCCAATTTGAATTTTGGTGAGTGCATACCACCAGTATGGAACCATCATTAGGAATAATCCCACTCCCCTGTCGATGTGACCTCTTTACTCTCTTCTCTAGTACCTGACTAGTATCCCAGTCAAGTGCCGGGTAACCGTCTACATACAGGACCTCTTGATGATCATCTCAGAACATTTCTTTTATTTCTCTTTTTTTTTTTTTTTTTTTTTTTTTTTTTTTTTTTTTTTTTTTTTTTTTTTTTTTTTTTTTTTTTTTTTTTTTTTTTTTTTTTTTTTTTTTTTTTTTCACATTACGATATCCCAAATCTTAAATTTCATTTCTGGCTCATCTCATCGCAAGAAGCCAGTGGTTAATACTGTACCAAAAGTCAACCACTCTACGTATTCCTGAGTTGAAAGTTATTCATCCTTGCATATTTTCACCATATAATTATTATTTCGTATTTTTATTAGCATTTTTTTAAACATTAGCATCATTCAAAATTTTCAACCATGAGAGTCTACACATGCCATTTTTGCTCATCGCCTGTTTACCCATTGCACGGGATTATGTTTGTTAGAAACGATGCCAAGGAGTTCAGATTTTGTCGTTCCAAGTGTCACAAGGCCTTCAAGCAACGTCGTAACCCACGTAAGTTGAAATGGACCAAGGCGTTCAGAAAGGCTGCTGGTAAGGAATTGGTGGTCGATTCTACCTTGACCTTTGCCGCTAGAAGAAATGTTCCAGTTAGATATAATAGAGACCTTGTTGCTACGACATTGACGGCCATGTCTAGAGTTGAAGAAATCAGACAGAGAAGAGAAAGAGCCTTCTACAAGAACAGAATGAGAGGTAACAAGGATAAGCAAATCCTTGCTGACAAGAAGTTGGTTGCTGAAAATGAAGTACTCTTGAAGATGAGAGAGGTTGAGTTGAGAAGAAAGGCCGAAAGATTGGCTGCCAAGGAAGGTGCCATGGACGTGGAGGACGATGAAGACATGATGAGCGAAGAAGAAGAAATAGACAGCGAGATGGAAGCTGAATCTGACTCTGAAGTCGAATCGAAGAAGCAAAAGGTGTTGTTAAAGAACAAGCCAAAGAAGAAGAAGCAAGTTGCTTAAAGCAACAACTCTCAAGTTTGTTTGTAATTAGGGAAATAAGAATAAATGTAGTAAAAAAAGAAAAATGGTGTGTAACTGTATATTTAAGGCAAGAGAACCAATTTATCTATAGAGTGAGTTTTGGGGTTTATTTATAGGTAAAAGAAGTACCAAATTAGTGGTAGCAGAAGGGCCAGCCTTCGGTTGTAGTGTGCTTGAAGTGGGATCTTGTTTCAGAATTGTTCCAGAACTCTTTCTGGGTTGGTATCACGCAGTTCGAGAGCTGTTTCAGGGCTGATGCAGGACTGTAACAGGACTGACGCAAGACTTTTTCATGTTTTATCACTTTCCAACTACTTAAATGGTTCAGTTCTTCCCTGTCGGTGCTCAACACCTCTATATGGTCCCTTCTAGGTGGACTGCAGTAGTGGAGCGGAATCTACCAGTAGGGCCTCTGCGTGTAAGTGCTCTGTGGTTCTAATGCTTCAGGCTCATTTCTGGGCTCACTTCCTGGATTGGCACAGTGGGATCCAGCTGAAGTCAGATCTTGGACTCTCAGAGCATTCATCATCATGCTTACTGTCTTGGTGTGAGCATCAGAGAATATTCTCTGCCGCTGGATGCGCTTGCTAGCGTGCCGTATATCGTCTTCGTTCTCATCATTTCCACGTTTACGATCCATACTTGCCAATGACACGTAAGGTGAAGTCACAGGAGATGATAACTGCTGAGAAAACGAAGAGTGCATGAATATGTGGGGAGCTGAACGCGATGGTGTAAAGTTCACAGTGTTAGAGTCGCCCGAAGTGAAGAGAATTAACAATAATTGACCCTTTTTCTTCTTCTTTTTTTTGTTCCTCTGTACTCAATATCCTTCTTAAACGTCTTGCACAGGCGGCAAAGTCTTCCTTTTACCAATTAACTCTTGTTCCAGCGTGCTCTTTGCTCTAAAGAGGTGTTGGCAGCGTGTTTGGGATTTTGAATTTCTGCCTGCGAATTTTTACGACCACTCATCAGCAGCCAGGAATCGAAGACTACACCACTACCCAGCAACTTCTTTTGTAGACAAATTGCAGAACCTTTGAATCATGCCACGAATCAACGGAAAACACATTAAACATAGTGCCAACACGCAGATCCAGCTGCAAGTGGAGCGAGAAACAACATTCCTCGTTAAGTCATCTACACCGTTTGTCTCTGCCGTAAAGCGCATCTCTAAAATGTTAGAAAAGTTTAACAATGCGACCAAATCGAGCCGTAGATTTAAAAGTGGCGCATACAATCGTGTAAGGTATATAAAGGTGAAGGGAATGGGAAGAGCCATTGAAAAGACACTTCTGGTAGGGTTGAAGTTCCAGAACGAGTTGATGTACAAGACCGAGGTGGTGACAGGAAGTGTAGAGGTGGTGGATGAATTCAAAGTTGCAGAAAGTAACGAAAAGGAACAAGAAGAAAGTGAAGAGGAGCTCGATGACGATGACAAAGAGTCAGTTTTCCAGAAGAGAATGGCCAGCTATGTCGAAGTAAGAATATGGATCAAGCGGGATTAGTGTATTCCTACTGGGTTTGGTTTTATTGTTGGCACAAGCATCGAAAAACAACGCAACTGAAGAGCGGCTACAGCACAATTCGGAGCCATATTGCAAATTTTAACCAAGATGGCACCTTTACATGATAGAGGTCGTAGAGTTCCAAAATATTAATACATTATTCTATAAACGATGGAATGCTGATGACGAAATGAAGATGCTATGGGGTTCTGTGAAGAGGATTTACTTGGATTCTTCTTCATCTAGCCTTTTGATGCACCGCTCCTTGATCTGCAACAACTCCAAGACGTGCTTCTCTATTTTGGCGCTCTTTTTGGTACTAATGCCCGCAGCTTGGTACTCTGATTCCAAATGGTCAGTTGTTTCGTTATCGTCTACTCCAAAGAGCACTTCAGCCCTGTGGATGAGCTCTAGACATCGCACGTAGTTACGGTTGAAATATTCCCTTTCACAGGCGTGGATGACGATGACACGGTCGGCCTTTTGCTTCTCGTTCAAATCCTTGTCGGAGTTGCCTGTGGCAGCGTCGAAGAGCCAATTTTCACTATTTATGAACGGGCCCTCGGAGAGGAACTGTCGCTTCTGAGCAGTAAATTCCTCCTCAGTTTGCGGTTTACGGACCTTCTTGGACTTCTTGGGAACGTTGGCATTGCCTCGAGCAGAATCTGGACTTGCTGCGCTCATATTGCCGTCGTTCTGACACACCAGGAAGAGCACAAGCTGATGATCTTTTTTGTTATAGCGATGAGGAGTGCATATAGTGTTTAGTGTGCTTGCCTGATGAGGTTTGGACCAGTGCTCATAGTAGGGACGATGTACTTGCAGTGGTTGCAACTAGGCAGCGTTCGAGGCAGCCTGACTGGGGTGCAAGGTTCTAGGTTGGAGATCTCCAGGGAAATGAAATGACTTGTTGCGTTGCAGATTCGTAGGCGTTCGGGCTCTCACTCTCTTGTACGGTATAGCGTAGAATCCCTCTCCTGTACAACTTCTTACCTTGAAAAAAGCATGACGTCAAGTCCTAGCTAATGGTGGCTGCTTTCTGTCAGCGCAAGCGCACCAGGCCCAACTTCGCAAGCACCTCTGTACACCTACTTCCACTGCAGCCAGCAGCCAGCAGCCAGACCTGGATGCCCCTATTGTTTCGCTTGAGACCTCGCTTTGTTTTCCCCGGATCCTTATTGTTTCGCTTCCCCCAGTGCTACCGCGGTGCCCCTCTGCTATCGCTGTGCACTCTTGTTGTATGCGCGCACCTCGCTGATATTCCGATTTGTCATGTCGCATCTTAAATAAACTATCTAGATCACCTGCTCCTTTGTAGATTGTATTCCAATAATCGATATTGCATATTAATCAGTGTAGTTGTGCGAAATTATACATTATATATTTATCTAGATTAACTTTTCACCACACTTGGACCAGACGATTACAAATCGTTTATTCATACATACTTTACATCGCGGAATGGTCAATTTTACGGGTCAGACGAAAAAGCGAGTGGTTAACTTAGGCATATCTGGAAGAAGTCTAGGCGGAAATGCGAGACCGAAGACGCTATTGACCGGGGCAAGTGGCCCAGCTTCGAGTTACCTTGAAATCACCCGAGCTCAAAGGCTCGAAAGGGAGGAACTGAGGGCGCGAGAGAAGGCTGTAGTCGTAATCCAATCGTACATCAAGCGGTACCTTGAAATGCTCCAATTATGGGACGAATTCTACCTCCACTGGAAACAAAACCCTGTAGTAAACGATTACTGGGTAGGTCAATTCAGGTTTCTATGCAAATGGAAGACATTGAACCGCCAGCAGCTTGTAGAGATCTTTACAATCGTACCGAAGCAATTGCGCAACAGTGCCGGAGTTGATGCGCTCTCGTTGTATTCCATCCAGGCTCTCCTCAAGACGACGGTGAAATTGTTGCAAAAGTATCCGTACATAGCTGAATTGGGTGCCGCCGAGGTTCTTGAGTACTTGGTTGGGCTAAAAGCTGATTTAAAATACCAGGGGATCTTAAAGGTGGTCAATTCCATCTTAGCATCAAAACCTACACCGGAGGCCAGCAGGAGTTTGGTAAGAGTGGCCATGACAATCAATGTAGACGATTCATATGACGATTTCTTGAAGTTTTTGTCAATACCTAAAATTTTGGAAGAAGCCACACAGGAAGAACTAGATGGGCTCGTTTATCCAGTCTTGACTCCCTCTAACTCTGAAGAGCATTCCAATAAATTGAATAGTTCTTTGGAGAAATTAAGAAACCTCGAGAAGGTTTACCTCCTATCAAACATAGTGGAATCGTTTAGGGAACTTTCCATGGCCAATTATTTGATAGTAGGCACAATGCTTGCGCATATTCCATTTGTTATAGCCACCAAGGGCGATGTGTCTTCCGTTGGAAACGAAAGCTTGCTGCCAGTCGGTAAGTCTACTCTCTTTGTTTCGTCGCTGGTGATCTCTAGTTTGGAATATTTATATTCATCAGATTTTATTAGAAGGGCATTTGGATACTTAAGTGACGGTGCACCAAAGGATGAAAGTGACAGTGTGATTTTCGAAGTTATCTCGTCACTATTGTACTTTATACCGGTATACAAGGCTAGACTCTGTATGCTCATAACAATTACCCCAGGATCGTATGGATGGTTATTCAACAGGATCAAAAACAATACCACTTACCAACAATTTATAGAAAGAAGCAGCAGTAAAGATTATATGGCAGATGGTTTGGGTGAAGTGAAAGATGACTTTTGGAAAATTGTCTATACTTTTGAAGAATTATACTCATACTGGCTCATTGTGTCGAATGACTTGGAGAGTTTCGCCGAAGATAAACTAAGCATTGAAGATGTCTCCGAGTTTATGATATTCTTGAAAAGCTTATGTCTCACATTGATTTTACATGAGGGCAATAGGAAAGACAAGCTCAGGAAACTTAAAGATATTTCAATTTCGTTGTTGAATCAGTTGTATTTAAAGAACTTAAGATTGCGGTTTGTTGGAGAAGACTTTTGGCAATTAAAGGAACCCATCAACATAGACCATTTATTGCTAAGACTTAAAACAAAAAGAGAGACTAGAAGAAGTAATGAAAGAATGGATGCGATTGACGATCTTATGGAAGTTGATGGAGATGGGGAAGAAGAGGAAGACGATGATGATGACGAAGAAGAAGAAGTCGACGGAGAAGCAGAAGATGATGACTCTGATGAAGAGGAAAGCATGCAAACGGAAGAAGAATTAGCATATGGTAGAGCGGGCGAAGCAGAGATTCCTAAATTTTCTAATTTTGAGAAGAAATCTGAAGTGGTCACACACTCCAAACTAGAAATTTTGGAGAAGACACCCTTTTTCATTCCCTTCAAGGATAGAGTTTTAATATTTCAGGCACTTGTACTTTCACAGAAGGAAAAGTTGGATGCATCATTGTTCAGTTTCAGTGCCGGGCCAAGAAGGTTGATTGGTTCGGTTCGAAGAGAGTTTTTAGTGGAAGATGCTTTTAAAGAATTTCAAAACGTAGGAAGTGATTTGAAGTATCCCTTAAGTGTTACTTTCATCAATGAGTACGGCCCCGAGGCAGGAATTGGAGAGGGAATTACCAAAGAGTTTTTAACTAGCGTAGTCACTGAAGGTTTCAAGCCCAATGGTGTCTTCCAACTATTCAAAGAAACTTCTTTGAACCAATTGTATCCCAATGAGGAAGTTTCTCTTAGTTTGTTTGAAAAGCACAATGTCAAATACCAACAAGAAAGACTTTTATATTTCAAATTCTTAGGGTCTATAATTGGGAAATGCTTCTACGAGAATATCTTGATTGATATTTCGTTTGCGCCTTTCTTCCTCACCAAATGGTGCAATGCCAACAGGGGAAATACTAGCTTGAAGAATTCAATTAATGATTTAAATTACTTAGATAAGGATCTTTTCCAAAATTTGATGAAGCTTACAACAATGACCGACGAAGAATTGCGAGAACTCGATTTAACTTTTACCATAAATGAAAGGATTGAAGACCAATCATACACTTTCAATTTAATGCCAAATGGAGAGAATGTATCGGTGAATACTTCGAACAGATTAAGTTATATTCACCAGGTTTCAAATTTCAAATTGAACAGTTCCTTACATATCCAAACCAAATACTTCTTAGATGGGCTCTTTGAAATGATTCCTTCCAAGTGGTTAAAGATGTTTGATGCCTTTGAATTACAAATGCTTGTTCTGGGTGGTGATAACGATGTCAATGTGCAAGACTGGAAGGAAAATGTACAATACGGCGGTTACTTTGATGACGATTTAACTGTCAAGTACTTTTGGGAAGTGGTGAGTGAAATGAGTTCCGCAGAACGGTTTAAATTAATTAAGTTTGTTACATCTGTTAGTAGAGTTCCATTATTGGGGTTTGGTGCTTTGAATCCTAAATTTGGTATCAGAAATTCTGGAAGAAGCATTGGCAGGCTACCAACTGCTTCAACCTGCGTTAATTTGCTAAAGTTACCTGACTATCAGGACAAAACTATCATTAAGGAGAAGTTGTTGTACGCCATCAATACTGATGCTAAGTTTGATTTGAGTTAACTGTACAGCGAGACTCGTAAGAATGAAAAAGTTTGGTTTCTGGCCACTACAGTGGTGTTCTCTCTTCTGAAAATATTTTATAGATAAATTCAATTCCATTGCACTCTTGTCTCAACCTGTATTGCTTATTTTTTAGACCGTGCTGCACTAGAAGCAATTCTTTCCAGAAAAAAACTGCTTCCAGAAAGCTGCAGCTTGATGCCGCGCGCATGATACCTGTCTTATCAAGAAAGCACATTCTCCAGTTTTAGCGCAACGACCAGGCGTACAAAAAGAAGCCATCCTTTCTTCTTCAGAAGGTTAGACAGGGTCCATTTGATCATGTTTGGGAGAAGCTTGCTTCGCTTGTGCGGTCCCAGAATAGGGACTGTGGCTCGATGTAGACCTTTCCATGTAAGCAGCACTCTAAGAATAGTCAATCCAATGCTTCCGTTTGACTTGCTCGAAGATCTTCAAAACGATGACTTGGAAGAGGCTAATGAAAAATTGAAGAAGGAAAAGAAAAAGTTGATCAAGCAAAAGAAGAAGATTGCACAGAAGATTGAAAAGGAAGAGCAGGAAGCCGATCAGGGTGGGACAGAAAAGACTGCTGCGGAATTGAAGGACGATGAGTTCAAGACGAAGAATGATAGTGTTCCATTGAAGAGAGCATTGACCACTGAAGTGAGCACCTTACAAGTTAAGAAAGGTGAAACTCAAGAGGGAAGTGGCGGAGGCGATGTATCGAGTAAAAGCGAGAAGGAGAAATCTACCTCAAGGGACGTGAAGTCTGATGGTACAGCTCGCAAGACTGATGAAGCTGGTTCTGCTGTTGTAGCTGGTGCAGCTGGTGCTGGTGGTGCTGGTGGTGGCGGTCCTCCTCCGGACAAGCCAGACAAGGATGACCCAGTGGACAAAAAAGACGATAAAGAAACCGAAGAAAGTCGGAAAAAGGAGGATATGGAGAAAGAAGTGGAAGAAGAGGTAGAGCACGAGGAAGAGGAAGAACCAAAGCGGAACAGTTTCAAGGAAACTATAGACAAAGTTGTAAGATTTTTGTTCAAATGTCTTGAAACAATCGGAATCACATTCTCCTCTGTTGCCATGTTAGGTGTGGCTGGGATTTTATATCATAAGTACTACGGAAAGCACGTTCTAGAGAAGATAGATCATGCCTTTGACACTGGCGATCCGGCGTATCAGTTATCGGTCCACAAGAGAACCAGCAAACATAGCGAGGAAGTTTCCGATGGCCACGAAGACTGTGACTTATCGAAATTCTGGGCACAACGGCCACAACAGGCGCTCTTGGATGATATAATCCTGGGTAAAATTGTAGGAAGATACTTCTTGGTAATCGGGGAAAAGGGTACAGGAAAGACCTCCCTCTTGTTGGAGGCAATGAAGAAAGTAGACGGTCACAATGTAGCTATATTTGACGCTCATGCCGACCCAGAAATATTCAGACTTAGACTAGGTAAGGCCTTGAACTATGCTTACAACGAGGATTACATTGGGTCTTTGTTTAGTATTAGGGGCCCGCGTGATACCACGGCTCTCTTGGATATCGAAAGAGCTTTTGGTAAATTGGAAGAATTGGCGTTGAAGAGAATCACGAAAACAAAAGGAAGGCCGTTGGTTTTAATTATTAATAATGCCCATTTAATCAAAGACAATGAAGATGGGGTGAAATTAATTGAATTGTTGCAACAGAAGGCAGAAAGTTTGAGTGGTTCTGGATTAGCCACCATAATTTTTAACTCTGACGACTACTGGGTATATGAAAAATTGAAGAAATTGGGGACTAGGATTGAAGTTGTCAATGTCAGAGACTTTGGTAGGAAAGAAGCGGTTTTAGCCCTAAAGTTCACAAGAGAGAAGAATTTCCCAAGCCATAAATTTCCTGATTTCAAGCTCGATGATTCGATTTGCAATCAAGTTTATGATTTAATTGGTGGTAGACCACAGCACATTGCTCAAGTTGCTAGGCACAGGGACATTTTCAAAGCATGCCACGAGATCATAGATAGGGAAAAAACTTGGTTCTTGAACCAATGTGGACTCCTTGGTATTGAAATGGACGACGATGTCATGGAAAGCGGAAAGTTTTCGACTCTGGCAATGCTATTGATGAAAGAATTTGTTGATATGGACCGTGAGAAATTCAACACTTTAATATCCCAAGATCATCCTGACAAGAAGGATGAATTGAAAGACCATCACTTGCCAGAACTACCCCTTTGGAGATCCAGACAGATCATGACCAGAGCTGATTATATTCAACAGTACGACAACTTGAATATATTCACAATTGATAGCGATTCGAGAGTGAGAGCCGACAGTGTGCCCATGATGAGAGCATTCCACGAAATCGCATCCCAGCCTCATTTCGATGAATTGCTAGAGGACACCATTGAAAGAGTTGCTCAAATAGAGTCATTGGGAAGAACAAGGGAACTTGTAATGAAGGACTTAATCGGTGGTGGCAGATATCAAATAAAGAAACATAAGGATGACCATAAATTTTCCTTCTTTCTAGACAATAAAAAGAAAATGGAGAATGGTGACAAAAATGAAAATAATGAAGAAGATGATAGCGATGATGATGATGATTTGTACATGGAAGATGTTGAAAAGGCGGCTCATAAAAAATGGTGGAAAAAAAGAATGCAGAGCTTTGATAAGTCCTATTCGCCGCCCGCTAAGCAAGACTACGATCTAGACATCAATAGAGGATAAAAGCTTAGCCCACATAGAGCTGGGAGCGGGGGAGGGGGGGTAGTGGGGGTTTGATAACATTGCTACTGCAACCTGAAGCATGGTGTTGGAATGAAGAAACCTTAAAGGAGAGTTTAAAATGAAAGTATAGATCAAAGAGGAAATACAAGCAAAGTGCCAGCCCAAAACACTTGACAGTAGCTACACTAAATAACTCTCCTATATTGTTAGAGTTTCGTTTATGCACGATCTCAAATATTGACGTTTAGCACTTCTAGAATAATTTGCTGTTCGATAACCGGACTTTTTACTGTAAGACAAGAAGATTGAGCCGCTGCACATGGAAAAATGCCGTATGATTGTAAGTTTAAGATGAAGCCCATATGAATCTGAAGCAATTGATTTTAGTCGAAAATATTGTGCATGAAACAGCCAGAAAATGTGTTAATTGAAGGCTTGAAACATTCTGAAGACATGCTTCACAATGAAATCTAGCAGTTTATTTTTGTGATAATGCATAGCAAATGTGGGATGCTGCAAGAAAAAGTTTTATTACTGAGCTGAAACTCTGGCGGGATCATCTTCATTCGAAAAAAATTAAAAAGTAGTGGCAACTTACGAATATTCAATAACGACTTCTGCATCGACAAACGGCAGCAGGTAGAAGAACTAAAACCACAGAAAATAAAAAGAATCGAGTTTGCTACGTCTCTATTGGTGCAGCCGCTGGCATTTTGAAGAATTCGCCTATAGTTTCACTTACTTAAATATATAAACTTCTAAAAAATTTGTACAAGAACATAGTAAAGCAAAGTAAATATAAGAGAAATCCAAAAAAAAAAAAAAAAAAAAAAAAAAAAAAAAAAAAAAAAAAAAAAAAAAAAAAAAAAAAAAAAAAAAAAAAAAAAAAAAAAAAAAAAAAAAAAAAAAAAAAAAAAAAAAAAAAAAAAAAAAAAAA
>JAJMKG010000067.1:0-28699 GCA_030563865.1 Dujonia oleophila | reverse complement strand
ACAAGCAGGCAGAGCGTGACATATACACTAAAACAAACAAAACCTTGAACAAACTCAAGCTCACTACGGAAATTCATTCCAATTTCTGTCGCCGGCGCTTGGATTACAAATAAGGGATACTTTACAGCAAGTGAGTGATATCAAAAATTTGTATCACGAAAAACTAAAAAGTGCCTAAAATAAAAAAAAAAAAAAAAAAATAAATAAAAATAAAAAATAAAGTAAACTTAAAAAGCAAGCTATACTTTTTCATAATAACAAAAGACCACTCTTAGTCTTGAAATCCATTCATTCGGATTAATCAACTAGCTCACACCTTGCCCTGTGCTTCCCATCAACATATCCCTGGTGGCTCTAGGTATATATCATTTGAGCAGGCTTAATTGATATAGACTGACTGACGATCCGTCTTCCTCCTACACCCCCACATAAATCTTTCGACAAACAGCTATCTCGAAAGCTCGAGGGCTTTCCTGTCAACTTTTATCCAACTAACTTCACCGATTTGTTGCAACTCCCGCCAGGGTCAATTCAACCGAGCAATAAACTACCCATTGGATCTACACCCATTGGCACGTTGTTGAATCCAATACTCCTAGCCTCGTCCAAATTGTGCTTCATTTTTGGCTTTTCGTGAGATTGCGATTGCGACTCCCTTTATTTTTTTCTTCGATTTCCCCTTAGTCTATTTTACTTACAGTTCCTCATGGGAAAGTCTGCAGTGAGCCAGAGGAACAGAGACGCTACATCCAACTCAAGCGGCAGCTCTGGTGTTAGAGGAGCGCTACCTCCGAACTCCGACATACCCAAGAACATGCCTCCCAGCAACGACCTCAAGGGCGTAAAGGTAGATGCGACCCCGCTGCTGCAGTCAACTCAGATAGAACTGCTGCTGCTGCAACTGCAGCAGCAACAACTGCAGCAACTGCCGCAACAACAACAACAACAACAACAACTGATGCAGCTGCTGCAACAACAGCCGCAACAACAGGACCAAGCAAAGCTAGCTGGACTCCAGGGTTTGCCCAATATCAACTCGAGAAAGTCTCTGACAAACTCCAATTTCCTCTTTAATCATCCCAGGAACGATCTGCTAAACTCCATTGTCAACAACTACCTGTCAGATCCGAACTTACCTGGAGGGAAGTCGCTCCTGCTCGATTCTAACTTTGCTACGTTTTACAGGCGAGACTCTACGGCCAACCCTACGCAAGTAGGGGGCAATCCGACTGGATTCGACAGCTCTTCAAGGCCAAGGGGGGACAGTATCTACCTTCCTCCGCCGATCAACTCGCAAATAAGAAGTGAATACGAGCCTCTGGAACAGCAACAGCAGCCACAGCAGCAGCAAGACCAACCCGTCGGCACCGGTTCAGGGGCAGGATCCTCCGGTGGCCCCCCACACTCGGGTGTCCCTCTGCAGCACCCTCAGCTCAACTCGAGGGCAAACTCTATCTTCAATTCAATCATCCAGTTCCCCAACTCCAACCAAAACTCGGTCAGCGGTGCCTCCGGAGGCAATCCCAGTAAATCAAACTCTGTATCCAATAACATCTTTTCTGCTGGTGGAAATGTATTGGCTTCTAAATCTAGACTCCCTTCGTTGACTGGAGGAGAGTTCGCCTTCAACCCACAAGATTTTGACTTTTTCAACAAGGAAACTACAGGCGGTTCGATTTCGTGGCAACAGCAGCAATTGCAGCAACAACAGCAGCTCCAGATGATGCTCCAGCAGCAGCCTCAGCAACAGCAGCAGCAACAACAACAGCGTGCTAGCCTATCAAAGTCCAAGGGAGGCTCAATCGACTTTAGCCTCTGGGACCATCCCATGTTCGAATCTATCGCTGGACTTCCCCTCAGCAGTGAAAGTGTAAGCAACATTATAGCAGGAATATCGAATGGAAGCCTTCAATTGAGCGGGTCGAACAACGAACGCCGTGACTCAGTGCTAAAGTACTTAAACGAACTGAACTATGCTCCACAGCAACCCCAGCAACTGCAACGACAACAAAGCAAGCCCTTCGGGAGGCACGACAAGAAGGCTGGTACACAAACCAAGCTTCGTGAAGATATCTTTGACAAGGTTAACGTAGGCAATCAAATGTACAACCAGAACCAAATCCCCCAGTATGGAAGCAACATTCCTGCACAATTACAACAGCAAGCTCAGCACCAACATCAACAAATGCTTCAGCAACAACAACAGCAACAACAACAACTTCCACAGCAACAACACCTGAATGCCCAGAAGCGTATCAGCGAGGGCTCTATAGACCCAGTGTCTCCCTCCAATTCCAGTTTATCTTCAAAAACGTCCGGAACGAAGCGCTATGACGAACCTCAATCACCTAAAACTTCTCCAAGTGGTTTCCATGTTAAGATAAAGCCTGCGGATAAACGCGCTGTAGGCAGAGGTGGCCAATACGGTGGCTATGCTTCAGGAAATAACTATCAGACTGGCCAGCAGCCACAACAGCAACAGCAACAGCAACAGCAATTCTCTCCGACTTTGGTACCTGCACAACAGTTTGTTCAAGCTGAAGATGGTAGACCTTTACTTGGGGCTACCAAGATTGACCAATTGATGCTAGTGATCCAAGCAAGAGATAACGGTATCAACACTGCTATCCCTCAGGGGGCAGATGGCAGTATTCTAGCCAATCCAGAGACAGTAATGGAGCAGTCCAGACTGCAACGGCCCATTGCCGGTATAATTCCCCAACCTATAGGGTTGGTTGGTGGTATCGACAAACCGGGTAGAACTATCCGTCAAAGAGAAGAAGGAGAAGAAAGTGGCAGCTACGATGGGCTGGGTACTTCGGGACATCAGACCAAAAGAAGAACCAAAGACCATCAATGTAAGTATTGCTTCAAGTATTTCACTCAGGCTACACACTTAGACGTGCATATTCGGTCTCACATTGGGTTGAAGCCCTTCGAGTGTTCGTACTGTCACAAGAAGTTCACCCAGGGAGGTAACCTCCGTACTCATTTGAGATTACACACGGGAGAGAAGCCGTTTACATGTGAGCTGTGCAATAGATCCTTCAGTAGAAAGGGTAATTTGGCTGCGCACTTGCTTACCCATAAGAATGAAAAGCCTTTTGAGTGTAGATTGGATGGCTGCGATAAGGCGTTCACACAACTTGGAAATTTGAAATCGCACCAAAACAGATTCCACTTGGAGGCGTTGAACTCTTTGACCCACAAATTGGCCGAACTCACTGGAGACCAGTTGAACAACTTGCCGCCTGATGAGAAGGACTTATTGGAGTATTTCAAGGACTTATACAAAAATTCCAATAAGGGAATCAGAGGTCGTGGTAAGAAACTGAACCAGCTTGGTTGGAACGACCACGAAGAGGTGCAGCACTCTTCCCCACAGCTTCAACAACGGTTGCCAGCTCCACAATTGCAGCAGCAGTTGCCGCCGCAACCCTTACAGTCTCAATATGGGTATGACATAGGATACAAGACAAAGTGAGATAAACGGTTAGGCATCCGGCTGGTGGACACCGTGATATATATTATTAGAGAAAGAAATCACCAAGTATACACAGAGGGTATAAAGAAGTGTATACGTATGAAGAAATAAGAGAATAATAAAAAATAAATAAATAAATAAAAAAAGAAACTATCCATAGAAGAGCAAACAATATTAGTGGAGCTGAGTCGATCCGTATACCGCTAGGGGCACAGTTAATGTGGTAAAGAACAGATACGGCTTCACCCTATTTCATTATCTATGAGACTCTATATTTCGGGTTAATGTAAGGTCTGTATGAAAAATATATATAAAGGTATCTTATTATTATATATATGTACCTACACGTAGTTCTGGTGTGACCGAGTAAGTGTAGCGTGAGCTCTGTCTAAGAAATTCCAGCCGGTATTATTTTTTTCACTTCCCTTTTTGGCGCGTTGTTGTCTACCGCCGCAGGTCAAGAACAGGTTATCGGGATCACCATCAAGGGGTTGCTTCTAGTGGAGAAACCAACTAAAAATGAACTTCCTTTCTTCAGCATTCAGCTCTCTTACAGGGACATCCATTCCGTACACTTTTAAAGAAAAGGTGGTGGATCCTAAGCTGGGTAACTTTCCTGACTCCACGTCTGTGTGGACGGTGTACAATGGTGTGGATAAAGCGACCAGTGCACCAGTGACTATTTTCGAGTTCAGCTTAACAGATGCTAGCAATGTGTCGAAGGACTTGGTGCTGCTAGCTAGAAATTGTTTCCGTAAGAGCAAGATGCTCAAATTGCCAGGGATCATATCGATGCTAGACTTTGTAGAGAACGAGAGCTACTTGTACATCATCACGGAACCTGTGGTGGCGCTTTCGTCGTATTTGCTGCAACTGGCAGGTTCAGGATCGGACAGTAAGGTGTTTGGGATCCACTCCATCGGGAAGGCGTTGCTGCTTGTCAACCTGAGCCAGTACTTGCACGGTAAGTTGAACATGACCAACTCGGTGTTTGTCACCAGGGCAGGCGACTGGAAGTTGTTTGGGTTGGAACTTTTGACAAACTTGCAGTCGGATCCTGATCAACCAATATACAGACTTTCGAGACTCGAACCTGGGTTTGATCTGTCTCTCCCAGAAGATGTCGTCAGCAGTGGATTGGACGCCATTAGGCAGTTCCCCTTGAAGTTGGACTCGTACAAATTTGGGCTTTTCATCTACAGTGTGTTCAATTTTGGAACCAGCGGGAAATCCCCTTTAAACTACACCAATCTGGAGCTTCAAGCCATGAAAAATGTGCCCAAGCTGCTTGCTGGGTCTGCTAAGAAACTTGTCAACCAGAAATCAAGTCTTAGGCCCACAGTTGAGAAATTCATGAAGGACGCAGACACCTATTTCAGCCAAAACAAGCTCGTGCTCTTCAATCACGAATTGGAAGAGCTCAAGTTCAAAAACGAAAACGAGAAGCTTTCCTTTTTCAAGTACGAACTCGGGGCGTTTACGACGGGCAATGAACCTCTGGACGAGACCGGCTCTTCGTTCCCGGCAGGGTTTCTTGAGTTCAAGCTCCTTCCTGAACTTATATCCCAGTACCAGAACATCTTTATGGCTAAACCTTCAGTAAACACGACTCCAGAAGAGCATGCACAGCGCCAGGAAACCATCTCCGTTCTCTTAAATTACATTTTAACCTTCGGAGCTGATCTTGAGGAAGCAGCGTTCACTTCTCAAATCAAGCCAATTATATTTCAAGCTTTCTCTCTTCCTGATAGATCTATCAGGTTGTCATTATTGAACTACTTGAACGATTATGCCAAGTACTTGACGGAGTCAGATGTCCAGAATAAGATCTTTTATAATTTGTTGACTGGTTTCCAAGATACCAACTTTATGATTCGGGAAACCACACTTAAATCTATCACCACCATTATTGACAAGGTGTCGGTCAAGCAAGTCAACCAGGACCTTTTGAAAGTTTTGGCCAAGTCCCAGATGGACCCTAAGCCATCCATCAGAACCAACACCTTGGTTTTGATTATCAAGATCTCTAGCAAGATCTATAACAACTCTAAAAATAATGTTTTGATCACTGCTCTCTCGAAGTCTCTTAAAGATACTTTTGTTCCTTGCAAAATGATGGCCCTCTCAGGGTTCGAGAATTTGATAAAGGAGTTTTCATTGAATGAAATCTGTGGAAAGATTTTGGGCCACTTGGCGATTGCCTTGATGGATGAACATTCTCACAAAGTAAGAAAAGAGGCAAGGAGGGTATTTGATTTGTACTTGCAGAGCGTTGAAGAGCATGCGTCTAGTTTACCTAACGAAGATGTAGACGAAGAAGAAGAGGAAAAGGCTTTCTTTGCGAAGCACGCCCCTGCTGCCGCTGCTCCTTCTGCAACTTCTACTTCTACTACTTCTTCTGAACAGCCTGCTGCTGAGAAGGACTACTCACTTGGCTTTGGATACCTTAAACTTGGAGGGTCTAAACTGAATCCAAAGGGCACTTTGAACAATGACTTCAATGTTTCCACACCAGATTTGACCCGCGTTGGCACACCAACTATGGAGAATCCTCCGCAGCCGAGCCTCGACTTGACGAAAGAATCGGATGCCTGGGGTTTTGATGATGATGCTTGGGGAGGAGAGGAAGTGGTGGACGAGATCTTTGACGATGCTCCCAAGAAACCAGCTCCAACTGTCACGCCTTCCACCCGAGCTCCAAGAAAGACTGGTGGATTGAAGCTTGGAGCGAAGAAACCTTCAGCAAAGCCAAAGTCTGCTTTAAAGTTGAACTTGAAGGTGGAAGAAGAGGATGATAACTGGGGTGGTGACTGGTAGTTTGAAGTCACAAGAAGGGGCTTACTGTACTGAACATAGAGAGTCATGTGTGTGTATTTATATCACTTATATAGATGTATTATTATTTCAATTCTACCTATGCAAGTCATTTTACTTAATCATTGATTAGAACTCAGCGGAACTAGCCGGTCGTTGTTGGCTAGTTCATAGTTGGGAACTACGTCGATCTCGCTGTATAAATCATCTACTACATTATCTTCGTTGTCGTTGGTTCTATTGTCGTTGTCGTTGTCATTCTCAAAGAAAGAAAACCGCTCTGGCCCACCTGTGGTCGAATTTTCTTCGGGGTTTTCTTCTTCAGTTTCTCGGAGTATTGCTTGGTTTTGTTCGTGTAAATGCTGGAGAATGTCGTCACTTCTATCGATAGGGCTAACTCCATCGATATCTTCTTCGATATCGTCTAGAGGTGGAGCTGACGGCATAAGACTGACTTCTCTCAATCTCATTTGTTCCTTTTCAGTCAAGTTGTTCTGCTGGGGCAAAGGAATCAACGAATCGCTTCCGGAGGGCGTGTTCTCATTGTACTCGGGTACTGGGCCGTTCTCTCCAAGATACGGTGGCGTCGAGAACGAATTGAATACCGGAGGAGAGTGATGCAGATGGTGAAGGTGCCCGCCATCTTCATGCAAGGCCGGTGATATTGAAGTTGTGATTGGAGGCTGCTGGGATGGTGGAGGCGCCGACGGAGGTTGCGAGTACGACTGTGACTGGCCAGACACCAGCGAGGATCTTCTGCTTATGGGTGAAAGCGATAAAACTTCGTCGTTACTCGTCGCCAGGACGTCTCTCTTCAGTCTATGGGTACCCACAATGACTTCCGTTGTGAGTTGAAGGAATTTCTTCATTCTCTTGTACTTGTCCGTGTTGATGTAGGATGATCTTTCCTTGGAGTTGAACGATACTTGGGGTTGGAAACTGAAATTAAATGTAGATCCTGCTCCTGTGGCTACGTTGGCTGCTCCGATTATCAGATCTTTGGGGGAACCTGAGTTCTTGGAGTCGTTTCCGTCTATGGAGAGAGACTTTCCACTCAAGTTTATGAGCACTTCGATAAAGTACTGGAACGACACCAAGGGACACCCCGAGATCGTTGGGAACGCATCTGCAGGCACACGTACACTCGTGTTGATCTCAGATCGGAAAGTATTGGGATCTACATACAACGGGATGATCAGCTGGTACAAATCCTTTCTGAAAGATTCAAAGAGCCCTTCTGACCCATTGTCCAACCTACATACTCTTACAAAGGTTATGATGATACCACTCAAGTCCTGGATCTTTTTTAGGTGGTTGATATTGAGCTTTATGGGTATGAGCTCTCCTCTGAGATAGCCTCTGTTGGGTATAACGAGGCTGACTCTGACGGTATCAGGTTTCCTGGGTTGCGAGCTGGTGTCTGAGAGTGGTGTTCCAGCAAAAGAGAGTCCATTGTTTAAGTTCATGTTGAGTTGACTGGCACTATAAGGGTGGGTTGGTGTGGCGCCTTCCTGCTGCATCGTGGTGCTTGTATCTACGGATTCAGAGTTGTTGGACGACACTGTCATGAACGTGTTGAGGGTGGACGTGGACGACTGCGTGCGGGCCAAGTTCTTGCTCTTGGAACTATGGCCACGAGGGTCTTTCAATATGAGTCGCTTCGGCTTTGGTGGTGGGAGATTGGCTACATCTATGGGGTTTATTAAATTGATGAGCTTCTCGGACGTGTACGTAGACCCATTTAGCATTTTGAGCAGCTTGGCTTTCGCAATGATATTCTTGTGCGTGGAGGGGGAGTTTGAGTCGCTAGGTGAGTTCCCGGTACTACTGTTGCTGCCTCCCGCTAGCCCATTGGATACTGAGCCAGTACTTGCTGATGTATTGTTAGTCATTGTCGGAGTCGCAGGGTTCGGCGTGCTTGTGCTGTGCAGTATGTTGCCTATAGCTGCCTTTAACAGGTACACGATGGCACCCTTGCCAAAGTTGATGCTGGTGTATACTCTTTTGTTGGGTAATTTGACGATGAAGGGGAAACGGTGCTCTCCCTTGTACAACCCGGACATAAACTCGTCCTCACTGCCTGCACCAGTTGTAGATGGACCGTCATCTTCGTCTCCGTAAATTTTGATGGTGTGATTGAATAATGTATGCTTCAAGGGCCTTAGTTTAGAATGAGAGGACGCATTGATCTTGACACATCCTACAAGCGATAAGCTTATCGCGATGTTGGCCAAGTTCTTTCTCGAGATCAAGATAATTTGCCCCGATACTTCGTCCCCTGGCAACCACAGCTTGTGGGGGTCGTCTAGCGTTATGTAGAATTCTTGGATGGAGTTGAATTCCATCTTGAAAAGAAGATGGCCAGTGTCGTTCATGGTGGTGTTCTGCTCGTTGATGGTGGGCACTCCGTCTGCGCCCATGCTCGACGCAGTCACAGCGACTGAGCTCGCTGACGTTTTCTGTCTCGAAGGTATTATTCGGGATACTGCTCGTCTCATGTATTGAGGGGCATATGGTGGTAGACAGACTCTGAGTTAGATCTAGAAGGTTATCTTATTGTATTGTGCTATTTTTTTTCCTTGCTTTTTGTTGACCAATTTTAAAAAGGGAGGTGTCAAGATTTGAAAAGAAGGCTTGGGCTACTTTTTTCCCTTTCTGAATTTCTCCGTAATTAGGCCAGATGATGTGGGCCAGTACTTAAAAAAAATAATTGAGAGAAAAAAGAGCTTAATGCTTGGAGTGGCGGTGTAAAGAAAGTACACAAATTTGGTCCTGAACTTTAGGTGTAAAATAATAATGAAATAAAACGACTCCGCTAAACGTCCTTGTGCGCTTACGATTTTCGAATTTAGAGTACGCCTTTGTCTCAGGTAAAACCCGCGAATTTTGACACTTTTTGTGACCGAAAGTACGACCAGAGCCTAAGAACAGCGTATATTCAGGGGGGGTAGAAGCATAGGGAAAAAAAGAAAAAAAAAATTAAAAATAAAATAACCATGCGTCACTTCTAATGGGGACACTTTAGGCATGACTGTGATCATGTTGGACAATATGAACTTTATGATAATGCGCTGCCACTTACTAGTTTATCCGGATTAAACTTCCTGATGAAAACAGGAGTTTGAGAAAGTATGCCACCAATATGCGTGGCATTCTTGGACCCTTAGCGGGGGATGGCCGTCTACTTTCCTCCCTACATCATCCAACATAAAGGTGCAGAGAGCGTTTACGAACATGCCAACGAAAGATATAAGAAAGAAAAAAAAAAAAAAAAAAAAAAGAGAGCTCCCAGCTGATTAGCGCGGAACAACGCTGGTGTATTACGGCAACAGAATATACACATCCATATGAAACAAGTGGAACTACAGACTGGAACGCTGGTGCCACAGTACTGACTCAGTAGATAAGATCTTACCCCTTGTATCCGAAAACTTTCAAGATTCGCCGTTACTGGCAGCAGTTATTATTTTTTGGGCTGACGGGTCTCCTTTATTTTTTTTGGCTGTCTCTCAGCTTTCATTTTTTTTTTTTTTTTTTTTTATTTTATTTTTCTCTCGTTCTCTTTATTTCTTCTCTACCGCACGTCAAAATTCCAGGAAGAGCTAAAAATTAGATAATGGCGTCGCCAATCTCTTGCAAAATTCTTGGACAATACCGTTTAGTGGTACTTTATTTTACGAGAAATTTCTAAGCCTGAGAACTCTAAAATATGAAGTGTCTAACCAGCTTGCCTTTGACAGTGCTGCCAGGTATCTGCTCTCCATAGCTCGCTTGTTCCCCCTGCATTTATGTTTCTGTGGGATTGTCGTAATTAGTTTGCTGTAAAAAAACAATAATGCCATAGTCACACAAAACATTAAATAGTATGATGAGACGCACTTGGAGGTGCAGTGCTGATGATGCAGTCCGCAATTGAACAATAACACACCACCCCGCCAATTCAATACCACACCACCCCAACAGT
Source organism: Dujonia oleophila (assembly GCA_030563865.1). Classification (NCBI taxonomy): domain Eukaryota; kingdom Fungi; phylum Ascomycota; class Pichiomycetes; order Serinales; family Debaryomycetaceae; genus Dujonia; species Dujonia oleophila. Next base: position 18,437 of record JAJMKG010000067.1, on the reverse strand, counting down.
CTAGTACCACTTTAATACCACCAACCAAGAGCTCCCTTGCTGCCCACCTCCCTCAACCCAACACAACTGTAAGGCACCCCACATTTTATACCAATTTCTTCTTTCACCCCAGACTACCGATCTGCCCCTAAATTGGACCCATTTTCAGATTTTGTTGATCTGCTTTTACCTAGTTCTTACATACTACACTATCTCTTTCTTCTCTTTTTTTTAATTCAACTATATATGCAATATAAAAGGATACCAAATCCTCATTTTTCTTCTAATTATGGTACAAAAAAATAATTTTCTCCATTTTGGTGATATCGAAAATTCTCCTCCTCTATGCTACTCAGATCCCGTGACTGTTTGCTCTAATCGAAGGTCTTCTTGGTACCCTTGAATTCGGCACTGTTGGCACCAGTTCTTGGAGGACCCTGTTGTCTTTCACGACCACCGAATCCACCTCTGTTACCACCGAATCCACCTCTTCCACCTCTGTTTCCTCCGAAACCACCTCTGTTACCACCTTGGCTTGGTTCCTTTGGAGTGGAGTAGTCTAATCTACATGCACGTCCCTCGATGTATTCACCGTTCAAAGCTTCGTAGGCAGCCTTGGCTTCGTCCAAAGAAGAGAATTGAACGTATCCGAAACCCTTTGGTTGTTCAGTGTCTGGGTGGGTTGGGATTCTACAAGAGATGACTGAACCGTATTCACCAAAGATGTTGAATAAGTTGTCTCTTTGGGCGTTGAATGACAAGTTACCAATGAACAAGGTGTCAGATGGTTGGGAAGGAACGTCACCGAATTGCTTGGCTCTGTCGTTTCTTGGGTTGGATTGGTGGGGCTTACCAGTGGACATGTCCAAGTTGATTGGTCTACCGTCAATTTCCTTACCTTGCATTTCTTGTAAAGCAGCTTCAGCTTGAGACTTGGTTTCAAAGTCAACGTATCCGTAACCTCTGGACTTACCGGTGGCTCTTTCCATGATGACTCTGGCACCAACAACACCTTCAAGATGTTCGAATTCTCTCTTTAACCAGTCATCGTCAATGTTCCATGACAATCTACCGGCAAACAAAGTACCAGGTTCTTCGTTAACCTTGGCTCTCTTTGGAGCTGGGGTTTCGACTTCTGGGGAGGATGAAGTAGAAGAGGATTCGGAAGAGGATTCGGAAGAGGATTCAGCAGCTCTCTTCTTAGATGGGGCTTCTTCTTCTTCAGAGTCGGAGTCTGAGTCGGAATCGGAGGATGAGTCGGAGTCGGAGTCGGAGTCTGATGAAGAGCCTGAGTCTGATGAAGAGCCGGATTCAGAGTCGGATGAATCAGAAGATTCTTCCTTCTTGGCTTCTTCCTTCTTGGCTACCTTCTTGACTTCCTTAACTTCTTCCTTTTCTTCTTCGTCAGAAGAGTCGGAATCGGAATCGGAATCAGAGTCGGAGTCGGAAGATGAAGAAGAATCGGAGTCTGAAGACGAAGAGTCTGAAGACTTAGCAGATTCAGACTTTGCAGTTTCAGATTCGGATTCGGATTCAGAGTCGGACTCAGAGTCGGATGAAGACGAAGAGTCGGATGAAGAATCAGAAGAGGATTCAGATGAGGATTCTTCCTTCTTTACAACCTTCTTGGATTCCTTCTTGGAGACCTTAACAGGCTTAGCAGCTTTAGATGTTTTAGCCATTGTGTATAAAATTGGTTAGTTGAAGAAGAGACAAACAACTAAAAGAAATCTGTGGGCTTAAATTTTTCAAGGGCATCGAGCCAAAAAAAAAAAAAAAAAAAAAAAAAAAAAAAAAAAAAAAAAAAAGAAAGAGAGATGAGCAGAGATGCGATGACACAAAGTTTGGTCTCGTGACTAAAGTGTGGAGCAAGAGTGGTAAGAGGGCATAGTACTACTACAGAGAGAGGCTGGAGCAACCGAATGGGTGCTAGGAGCTTTTAGCATCGTGATTGAAAATGGAAAGAAGAAGAAAGGGTGTTTGATGGAATTTGGTCTAATTGAATCTTGAATCCGGACGATGTGCTCTACCTTCGGTGCCTGAAGGTGCAATTGGGTTTATTTTTCCGCACTGTACTTGCTTGGCCTCACCTGGTACCATCCACCAGGCGTATCTCGACTGGCTCTCTCTTCTGGCGATCACTACATGGCTAATTAGTGGTTTATAAAAATCTTGTAGAGAACGTAAGTCTGGTGTATTCAAGTGAAGGTTGAGAAACCAACCTTCGATTACCAAAAATGTAACAGATGGGTGTAGATGAACATTAAATTATGTTGATTGCAAATATTCCACACTGGGGAAAAAACTATTCGTCACTAATATGAAAAAAAAAAGTACTCTACAAGCGCAAGGAGTTAACCGTTTTATTATTACTTTACTCTACATATGCTTCTCTTTCTATCCATACATTCCGTGCGTGGTTACACTCCGTCTTGCCAAACCACTCTTATCTATAGTTACTCTTGTATCCACGCAATGAACAAAGCTCGTCTACCTCTTACTCTGGAACGCCGTGCAGAAAGTGCTGCACTTCAAGATTCGCACCCCTCACCAAATTATGCGCATAAGCATTCTCTACAGCAAATGAGAAGCACCGCATTTGACATCACTAGACATGGCTATACAACTGATTAGACTCCAACTGAACCGCAAGTGCTCACGCCACAAGCGACTCATCGACAATTCTGAATTGAGCGTACCTTTCTACCTTCTAACTCTACCTGACCCTTCATCGTCACGCCCTCTATCCATCACGAGCTTTCTCCGCTTCTCAGCTCATCCCAAGAAAAAAGTCACCAGCCCGCTTCCGCACAAATTCTGAAAAGTTCGCCCGTTACAGGCTGGAGAATATTTCAGTTGTATGAGTAGAGTGAAAAATTTCAGTTTGACAGATTTTGTTGTGACTTTATTTCTTTACGCCAGCACTAAGTATGTTCCAGACTATGCGCCTTATGAAGGCTGCCAAGCAGCCCTTCGCCAATATGTTAAAGGACCCCTCCACCAAGTACAAGCCATTTAAAGGTGTGAAACTTCCAAACAGAACCTGGCCCAATAAATCCATCACTAAGGCCCCACGTTGGCTCTCCACTGATCTCAGAGACGGGAACCAAGCGCTCCCAGATCCCATGTCAGTCCCAGAAAAGAAAGAGTATTTCCACAAGTTGATCGAACTTGGTTTCAAGGAAATCGAAGTGTCGTTCCCATCGGCATCGCAAACTGACTTTGACTTCACCAGGTACGCAGTGGAGAATGCACCAGCCGATGTTTCTATTCAAGTTTTGACCCAGTCTCGTGAACCTTTAATCAGAAGAACGGTCGAATCTGTCAAGGGTGCCAAAAAGGCCACCATACATACCTATTTAGCCACCTCTGATGTCTTCAGAAACGTTGTCTTCAACATGTCTAAGGAAGATGCTATAGCTAAGGCCATCGAAACCACCAAGTTGGTTAGATCCTTGACCAAGGACGACCCAAATATGCAAGAAACTGAATGGAGCTTTGAATTCTCACCAGAATGCTTCTCAGACACCCCCACCGAATTCGCAGTCGAAATTTGTGAAGCAGTCAAGAAAGTTTGGGAACCTACTGTGGAGAACCCAATTATTTTCAACTTGCCAGCCACCGTGGAAGTTGCTTCACCAAATGTTTACGCTGACCAAATTGAATACTTTTGCAATGAAATCTCAGAACGTGAAAAAGTATGTGTTTCAGTGCATCCACACAACGACAGAGGCTGCGGGGTTGCAGCTGCTGAGTTAGGTGTCATGGCTGGTGCTGACAGAGTCGAAGGATGTCTTTTCGGGAACGGTGAAAGAACCGGTAATGTTGACTTGATTACGGTTGCTCTTAACATGTACACCCAGGGGGTTTCTCCAGAGTTGGACTTCTCTGATATTGAATCCCTCATTGACATTTCTGAAAGATGTAACAAAATTCAGGTTCACCCAAGAGCTCCATACAGTGGATCTTTGGTTGTATGTGCCTTCTCAGGATCTCATCAAGATGCCATCAAGAAGGGTTTCAAAGTAGCTGAAAAGAGATTGGCTGAAGGAGATTCCAGTTGGGCTATCCCATACTTGCCATTGGATCCTAAGGATATTGGAAGATCTTACGAGGCAGTTATCAGAGTCAACTCACAATCCGGTAAGGGTGGTGCAGCTTGGGTTATCTTACGTTCTTTAGGTTTAGATATGCCAAGACCTCTCCAAGTTTCTTTCTCGTCCATTGTTCAAGCCGAAGCCGACTCTGTTGGAAGAGAATTGAAGACTGACGAAATCATTCAATTATTCAAGAAGCAATACTTAGATTCTGAAGAAACCTCTATTGTCAAGTTGGTCGATTATGAAGTTTCCAAAAGTAAGGAGAATGAAGCTGGACGTACCATCAATGCTGATATTGTTGTTGATGGAAAGGCTTCCAATCTCACTGGTCAAGGTAATGGACCAATTTCAGCATTTGTTGATGCCATCTCCAAGAAATTCAACACCCACTTCGAAGTTGTCAACTACGTTGAACACTCTTTGGGCTCTGGTAGTCAAGTCAAAGCCGCTACGTACTTGGAATTAAGCTATATCAATGACAAGGGTGTTAAGGTTAGCCAATGGGGATGTGGTATCAGATCTGATGTTTCTGAAGCTTCGATGCAAGCCATTGTCTCGATTATCAACACCTTGATTGACACGAAGCAAATTTCCGCTTAAAAGGAGCTTCGAAACGAAAAGACATAATATAAAAAAAAAAAAGAAAACAAAAATCAAGGACACCGATGTCGTCGGAGTAAATCATAATCGTATTTAGGGTTTATAGTAATAGGAATATAAACGGAACCGCAGCTTTGTAACGATTGAAACAAGAAAAATACCATGGAAATCAGAATGAAAAGTAAGAGGAGGTTTGACATTAGCGAGCTGGCTTTTGGTATCCAAGAGAGATAGAGCTCAAAGGTATTACAATCCGAAGTGAGCTCGAGCAAAGCTGCTCCCAATCGCCGGTCGCTCGAAGAACTGCCAAAGGCATGTTTGCAGCCATTAATGCAGCAGCAAGTGCAGCTGCAGCATCAGCTGCAGCATGGGTGCATGGGTGCGTCCAGATCCTGTATAGAGAACATGAGAGAACAGAGGCACCACGACAAGTAGAGAGTTAGCTGAAGGAAGTGATGAAGAAAGACAACACGAAGACAAAAAAATAGTTCACATGGAGAAAAACATGGGTCTTCTTGCTTCGAGCTAAGAAAAATAGGAAACCTTCGGTTTGAAAGGTGAACTGAATCCCGTCCCTATTCACCGTAGAGACCTCGAATCATATCCTGTATGTAACCAAAACGTTGCTCACGTTACAAATGAGGGCTCCAGCCCCAAGCTCTCTCAAGTGACCATTTTTGCCCTTTTCTACCCCTTTGTCACCTGACTAGCACACTTTTTGGTCGCATTTTCCGGCATACAGACCGTCTCTCACTGAAAAATCCCCCAAAATTTTTGGCGAAAAAAAAAATTCTTCACGCTAGCGGGCTCTGCGCATTACCGCAGCGAGCCAGTACGAGCATTGTGACTTCCTCCTAGTACCATTCTCTTTCCAGAAGGCATTTGGTGAAAATTTGATTAAAACTTCAGAAATAGAAAAAAAGTTTTAACTTCTTATTTACTTAAGTCAACTAATTGTTAAAGATGTCTACTTTCGAACCAGTTGTTGTTATTGACGGTAAGGGCCACTTATTGGGTCGTTTAGCTTCCATTGTTGCTAAGCAATTATTAAACGGTCAAAAAGTTGTTGTCGTTAGATGTGAAGCTTTAAACATTTCTGGAGAATTTTTCAGAAACAAGTTGAAGTACCACGACTACTTAAGAAAGGCCACTAGATACAACAAGACTCACGGTCCATTCCATTTCAGAGCCCCATCCAGAATCTTTTACAAGGCTATCAGAGGTATGGTTGCCCACAAGACCCCAAGAGGTAAGGCTGCTTTAGAAAGACTTAAGGTTTTCGAAGGTGTCCCACCTCCATACGACAAGAAGAAGAGAGTTGTTGTTCCACAAGCTTTAAGAGTCTTAAGATTGAAGCCAGGTAGAAAATACACCACTGTTGGTAAGTTGTCTTCTGCTGTCGGTTGGAAATACGAATCTGTCGTTGACAAGTTGGAAGAAAAGAGAAAGTTACAATCTGCTGAATACTACGCCAAGAAGAAGGCTTTAACCAAGAAGGTTAACGAAGCCAAGGCTTCCACCGCTGACTCTGAAGTTGCTAAGCAATTAGCCACTTTCGGTTACTAATCGCTTTTTTTTCTTTCTGTAAAATAAGAGCAAGAATTTTAAACAAAAAGAGAAGTATTTTAGCTGAATCGATTAGTGTGGTAATTTTTAATTTTTGTATAATTTTGTTGTTTAAGAGAAAAGGCAATAAATATTAAAGAAACGATCCATTAGGCATCTTCATTTTGAAATATATTTTTGGAAAACTGTAGATATAATTATGTAATGTAAAGGAATAGCGATGGGAAAGCAGGAAAATCAAAACTTCTGCTCATTGTTGCTGTGTGTAAGTCTGGAGACTTGATGTGTTCAGTGTGAGAATCTGGGCAACCTACTGGCGGGCCCATTTTATTTTATTTTTCCCACTGGGTGCAAACTGTAGAAAAGAGAGCTCACTGGCAAGGGAAGCGACTGGAAGGAAAAACAGAAAATAGGAAACTACTCGAGTGAAGAAACTGGGGTAATTACTTCACTGAAGTGACAGACTTGGCTTTTACTTGACTGAAGAAACGGAAGTGACTGTTGAAGAAGCGTGTTGTTTTGGTCAACCGAACAGACAGATCTGGTAATCGCTCTGGCCGAGGGAAAAAAATAGACGGAATAGTTATCCACTGGACAGATACTGGAAAAGAAACATAGTGGTCAGGCAGTCGACTGATACGGAAAATTATAAAGATAAAAAACGCAAAAGAACTCAGCCTGCTGAACATAGTAGAATATAAGAGAAACAGATATCGTCCAGCCTGGTGTCTCGAGTTGTATCGGCCCGTCTCCCCTTCATAAATTTTCTCAATGATATTTTTCCACAGTAGTAGCACCTCTAATTGCATTAAACGGGCACTAGATACAGTGCTCAGTGAGTTCGAGCGTGAACCTACCACCATCTACTATGTAAATGGAACAATCAGCGATAAACTCTTCTATTTAGTAAACCAAAGTAAACTAGCAGAATCTGAACAACTATTGAGGATGTTCAACTACGATAAAGTAGACGATATTTCAAGCTTGAAAATGTTCCTTTCAGAGCTTGACGGAGATAAGAACTCGATTGTCATAGTAGAGGGGCTTTTGCAGATCCTTTCTAGTGGCTTGAGCGATTACACCGAAAAGAATAGCATTCTCGTAGATGTGATGATGATGTTGAAGAAGTTCGAAGCTCAGCTGGCCCTGAGAGCCATAATATTGGACGAATTTAACTACTTTGTCTCGTTGCACTGTACCGATGTGATCAAGTGTACCTGATAAAAGTTGCATCAGAAGCGTAAATAAAATTCGTGAAAAAAAGGAAAGGGGGATAATAGAAGTTAAAAACTCCACCTGATTTAAGGCATTAACCTACTTGTAAACTAACTCTACCAAGACAATAGGGTGCTTATAGATATGCTTCAGCCGAGGTTACCAACTTGAGCATGATTTGCCTCTCCTTAACCGTATTGTGACATATTTAATTATTGCAATCGCAAATTGAGTTCAGTGTAGGGCTACCAAAACCTTAAATAGGAAAACGTGGAACTAAAGGCGATAATTTATGTATGTAAGGTGGATTATTAGTGCCACAATACCGGCTGGTGCACACGTTCTAAAATAGGTTGGGGGGCAGAATGACTCCTAATGAACTTATTACCCACACGGCTGAATCTTATGTTATACTCCGTAACTTGGTAGAGCCCAACACGATCTCAATTAGGTAAGTGGGGGTGTGGAGACGACATTCTGCAGAACTGGATCATGAAAATCTGAGGGAAAAATAAAAAAAAAAATAAAAAAAAGCAACCCTAAAAAAAGTATTAGCTCTGGCTGTCAACAGTTAACAATTAAAGCAAGGGTGTAGTACCTTACTAGTTTAAATTCTCTACTTGTGTTGTAGCCTTATGATATTAAAATATAGTCGGTACATATATACGAGCCGTAAAATTCCCGTCTAATACAATTAGTTTTATCTGTATTGAGCGAATCAAACTTTAATTTCCTTTTGCCTGTTGAGGTCATTGCCGTTTTGAGAAGTTCGATGTGGAGTGCAGATTACGGTGCCAGCCGGGCCCCACACAGTGCGTCAAACGACTTTATTTATCATTGGGCCAGTGCCGCTAAAAGACGGACGCAAATCGATCTACTTCAGTAATTCTTTCTTCTTCTTCTTGTTCTATACATATTTAGCAAGTGCTGGTGGTTCATTTTTTTTGCAGAAAAGAAGACGTATTTGTCATAGCCGTGCAATACAAACCAGCTCTCGGACGATCTTTTTTCAAGAATAGAAGAAAATATTCCCCTATTGTTAGTGTGGTACTTTTTATTGTCATTCCTTCTTATGATCAAAAAAGTCTTGTGATTTTCATAGCATTGAAGAATACAAAATTTTTACTTATTTTTGATAATTTTCTATATCAAGGCCTCCTATAGCCATATTATTTGAAATATTTTTTTGAAAAGCCTTCATCATGGATCCAATGCAAGGGGTAGATCCGCTTTTGAATTGGCAAATATACCAAAATGAGCTAGACCTACGTCGTGAACTAAGTCAAGTGACAAAACGAGGTACCGACTTTAAGCCACAGGAGGGGAGCGACGCAAGTGCTGCAAAATGCGGTACCTCATCCCGCAGCACACCATCGCTAGAATCGGATCTGGATCAATTATCTCAGGCATATCAGCAGGCTGATGTCGATGCGAGCGACTCTAGCGATTCCACCTACGAAGAATTTATGCGAAATTTAACTCCATGCTCTTCAAGGCTCACCAAGATTTCCCAAGTTGGTGACAGCATAGTCTATGACGAAACTGCACTCGATGGATTATACAATAGACAGAGAATCCTTGAAGGAAACGAAAAAGTGAAGGAAGTAGACTCCAAAGTTCCAGAGGAGCCCTACTGCTGCACCAAAATAGAACTTTTGGAATCTACTACAGGCCAAAGATTTGTTCTCACTTTGAACGATTTGGTGGAGTATGTCCACAGTGAGCTCTGCGAAGAGATACAACAATATAAAATATCGAGAGATAAAGTAATACAGTGTCTCACAGTGAATCACCTACTTATCTACATCCTTAATAACAGAATACTGGAGAATCTTCATTATATCGATCAAGTGAGATTATTCCACCTCGGGAGGTCTTACAAGGCAGATCGCGGAATCTCAGACCCTAGATATTTTACCCTGCAGTTCTATCTCGCTGATTTGAAGTTAGACCAATCTCCCTGCTTCCATCTTTTCATAGCTGAGCATGAAACTGATGTCCAGAGTGAGTACTACCCGTCTACTGCAAAGAAAATGCTTCTTAAGTCGTTTGTGTGGAGGGAGATAGTACGCCCAGTAGACATATCTGCGACTTACGCAGAAGCACTCGTGGGAAAATTAAAAAGAGTTAAATCTAGTATGCGCATACCTTCTGGTGCGTCAAAGGTGCCAGAGAAGTTTTCCCAGCAGAAATACAAGACCGGGGTGAAGTCCAAGGCTAGATTGAAAGTACAATTTAAAAGGATCTTTAGCGAGCTCACCCACAAAGTTCAAAAGGCTTGAGTTTGGCTCTAAATATAAATGTCTATAGTCAAAATTGCACTTTTCCCTCCATCCGAATACCAGCAGTGGCACACCAAGCAAGATAAGGTGTGCTGCCTGCCTCATGCATCCCAGGGTAACCTCGTCGACTATAATGCACAGCAAAACTGGTTGCATCCCGTATGCAAGCCATGTCCCTTATTGTTTATTTATTTTGTAGACCCTTTTCTATCGTAGTTGCATCGTTACTAGCTGGTATAGAGCTGAAAATTTCTTATCTAAGGGCATTTTTTTTTTTCCTTATCGCCAATACTCGAGAAGCCAATTTTTTCTCTTGATGCTGCGAATAAACTTTTGATGCATTTCAAACATCCTTCGAACCTAAAAGAGTTTTGGCTATCCTCGGCAAGTATGGAAGCTAGAAAACCCAAAATCCAGTGACACTCTTATATTAGTCAAAGTTGTTTCCATCTGACTCAGAAGGAATTTGTTTCACCCCAGTTGGTTTTCAATTAGTTTTTAGTGGATTCACTTGAAGAGTCCAGAACAACGTGCTTGGCGTGCCTCATGAAATTTCTTTTGCCATGAAATTGGCAGCACCTTTCAAATATCTAGTGATATAGCTATAGAACAAAAATTACAACTGGCTCAAAATGTTTTCTCTTTACTTGATCTTTGCAAGAGATAAGAAAGCAGCCGTTTATCAGCACAGCACCTGTAATAATATTCCTATTAGTTTGATCACTATTACCATTTGAAGCAAAATAATTTTTACCGGACTAAGCGGTCCATGTAAATGATTTCAAGTAGGATCAAGAGTTGGCTGTGCGCCACACTCAGTGTTCTTGAGGATACTAGAAAAATACATGTTTTATTTAGTATTGAGAAAGTAGCTTAACTTTAATTAGTCAAAAGGAAATGTGGAACCTAGGAGACTATTAACATAGCAAAGTAATTAAGCTTTGACGTTGCATAACAAAAAATAATAGATTAGCATTTCGGTGCCGCATGAGAAGAAGAGCACAAATTAAGGTTTAGGTTGCATACTTTATGCAGCATCGCAGTATGTCTACAGCAGATAAACATATGAAGCACATCGCAATGAGCTTGCTGAAGCAATATAGCTAACTAGCACTTGTTGTAATTCACTTTGAGACCCAGAACATGCTGGGCGGGAATCGAATAAGTGATAATGGACGTATGACTATATTCTATGTGTGGATGGCTAATTTTTAAACCATGTACTTCAGGGGGTTAAAATTCGATACCGCTAACAAGAATTTTGTAGTGAGAATTGAGAATGAATTCGGTTCCTATCTAAAGAAGGTTGGATATGGAAAGCTAAACACCGTCACAAAAATTTGTAGAATGCTAAATCCGAATATAAACGAATTAAAGATAGAATGTCAAGAGTAAATGCGTAAATATTGTGAATATACGGCAAGGATATACACGGCTCCTATTGTATTTTACCACTGTGGTGCTTGTTGCATTCTCGTTTAATATTCCACACACTTTAAATGAAAAAATCACCGTAGGTGAGCGAATTCGCTAGAACTTTTTATTTGACAAATCACATTCCTTGCGAAAGCAATCGATCCGCAAATTGTGGACCCTCCCCACTCTCAGAGTCATGAATCGAAAAGTACATGAAAAAAGAAACAAGCCATTCATGAATCGCTAGTTAGCGCCAAAGTAGATGTCACCTTATCATAAGATTACTCCAACCAAAAGTGCTGTTCCTCTCTTCTTTAATTTTTTTTTTTTTTTTTTTTTTAGTACAGGTGATACATCAAAAGTGAATCCTTCGTCGGGCAATGAAGTTTTGACACTTTATTCACTCTAAGTAGCACATCACTTACATCTTGCCTATCTATCCACACGAGAGACCGCTTATATGCAACCAATTTCACGCCTGAGGAGCAAACAGAGAAACCTCTCCTATCAAAATATTTCCGATTAGTGCGCATGTACATGCATGAAGTATGCCAAGATTCAGAATTGGTGCCGCTCAATGAAAGGTCTTCTGTCTAAAGGTGCAGAATTTCATGTTTAAGAGTATGAATGCTATTGAGGAAAGGAGGAGATAGCGTGAATTGTTGTCAATGAGGATGTACGTGTATATGTATGGCTACCTAAGATATGTGTATCTGCAGCTACGTATCTATATTCTTTCCTATTTTGGTCGTAGTGCATAATACAATAGGAATTTTTGATTCCCCTCTCACTATTGAAAGACCAAGGAAAACTTCTCAGTGCGCCGAAATCAAGCACGGCTTAATAATTTTAAGTATGTAGCTCCAGAATGATTACCTTATTTTTTTGCTCTATGCATATCCATTGGCCAGAATGCACCAGTAATTTGTTAATTTGCACCCAATTTATGTAAGACAGTGTTGCAAATCTCTTCAAGTTATTACCTTACTCAGGTGGTCCCTTATGAGCCAAGCGACTCACAATTAACTTGCAGACTTTCTCTATCGAATGACATTTGTTTGCACATATTTCTGAAACAATAACGGATTGCATGGCGGATGTCGATAATGCAGCCTAATTTTATTTTGTAGACTTGATTATCTTTTTACTTGGCAATTTCTTGACTAAAGTGTTTGCAGCCACCTTTACTATGGTGCAAGTACTGCCGCGTATAGCACATCAGGATCAATGTGTTACTAGTTGCACTTCTTCCTGCTGCACAAATCAAGGAGCCGTTCTTCTCTAGGGCTACTGAATTTCTTGGAAGTCTGATAGCAGCTCCACAACAAGAAAAATCAGCTTCACCTACCATGTTGTGCTTTAGCATATCAAAAAAAAAGAAATATATATAGACATAGAATAAACCCTTGATTATCTCTCGTCTTGAAATTCCTCTAAGCACCTTACTTCTTATAATTTTTAGAATTCAACCTTCCACTGAAGTGTATTTCATAGAATGTCAAGCGAAAAAGGTGTGGCACAAATTACTAGCATCACTAGTGCTGCTAGTGTCAGAGACATTGAAGATCATGAAGTCGACTTGGCTGCTATCACTTCTAGAGCAATTTCTATTGGTGAAGTTGGTGTGACTTTAACAAATGAGCAAAAGCATTGTATTTTGAAAAGATTGCAGTTGGACGGTTTGGAAACTTTAGAAGATTTACCCCTCGAAGCAACTTTTATGATCGAAAAGATTGAAAATTTGCAACTTGATGAATCCTTGGAAATCTTGAAGGAAAACTATGATGAGTTCGAAGATGATTTCAATTACCCAGCAGAAGACTTGGATTTGATTTTAAGATTGATCAATTACTCGAGTAGTACCGAAAACAACACTAAGGTTAAATCCAAACTTGAAGATAACTTTGACACAAAAGTTGTAGAAAAATCTCTGACTGAGTCAGTCACTGTTGAATCAAATACTGATCTCGAGTTGGAAGCTGAAAAGAAGGAATATCTTCAGATTTACGACTGGGAATTTCAAGTTAGGTTAGAAGCTGCTATTTTAGCATACCATGCTCCCTACCCTGAAGTTAGATCGGTTACCCTTCCTTATGACGATCCAAACACTCCATCTGAGACAATTAGAGCCTACGTGATTGGTATTATTTGGTTAGCCATTGGTGCTTTCATCAATCAGTTCTTTGCAGAAAGACAGCCTTCCATCTCGATGTCGACTGCTGTCGCCCAACTTTTCCTCTACCCAAGTGGTATGCTTTGGCATGCTATTTTCCCCGATATCACTGTTCCACTCGGAAAGTTGTCTTTTAGATTGAGTCCTGGTCCATGGACATACAAAGAGCAAATGTTTGCAACAATTATCTACTCTGTCGCAGCCGGAACTCAATACATCTCTTATAATATTTACTCTCAGAAGGTTGACGTCTTCTATGGTAATACCTGGGTCACTTGGGGATACCAAATCTTATTATCACTTTCAACCAACTTCTTAGGGTTTGGTTTCGCTGGTATTTTGAGAAGATTTGCTTGTTATCCAACCAAAGCTATTTGGCCAACTTTATTACCAACACTTGCCTTGAATCAGGCTTTGCTTAATCCTGATAAGAAGGAAAACATCAATGGTTGGACAATTTCCAGATATTATTTCTTTTTCACGGTCTTCGGTGCTTCGTTCCTTTACTTCTGGATTCCAAATTACCTATTTGGAGCTTTATCATACTTCAACTGGATGACTTGGATTAAGCCAGACAATTTCAATCTTGCCATGATCACAGGAAGTGTCAGTGGACTTGGATTGAACCCAATTACTAGTTTCGATTGGAATATTATTGCCTTCAACACTCCATTGGTTATCCCATGGTACACAACTATCAACAACTATCTTGGAACTTTAGTAGCCTTCCCTATTATTTGCGCTATTTACTGGACTAACAGTAAGTGGACTGCCTACCTTCCATTGAACTCGAACAAATTGTTTAACAACGTAGGTGGAAGATACGATGTTACAAAAGTATTGAATGATAGAGGTCTTCTTGATAAGGAAAAGTACGAAGAATATGGACCCCCATTTTACTCTGCAGCCAATTTGGTGGTTTATGGTACATTTTTTGCAATGTACCCATTCTCAATTTTTTACGAAACAGCCATTAGATGGAAGGCAGTTAAAAGATCTGTCATTGACATGGTCAAGACAATAAAAGACTTCAGAACCCCAGTTCTCCAGCAGTTCAATGATCCTCATTCCAGAATGATGGCCCGTTATCCAGAAGTTCCAGAATGGTGTTTCCTTATCGTATTGGTCATTTCGATTGTGTTGGCAATCTTGTGTGTTGAGTTGTACCCTACTGAAACACCAGTATGGGCAATCTTCTTTGCAGTTGCTATTAACTTTGTTTTCTTGATTCCATTAACTTTGCTCGTTAGTTCCACTGGTTGGGGTTTCGGATTAAATGTTTTGGTTGAATTGATTATCGGTTATGCACTTCCAGGGAACTCTCAAGCCTTGATGATTATCAAGGCCTTTGGTTACAACATCGATGGACAAGCACAAAACTATATTTCTGATCAAAAGATGGCTCACTATGCTAAGATTCCACCTCGTGCTCTTTTCAGAGGTCAATTACTTGCTGTTTTCATTGGAAGCTTCATTGGATTAGCAGTTATGAACTGGCAATTCACGTCCATCAAGGAGATCTGCCATGCCGGCCAAGCTCAAAAATTCACTTGTCCTAGTTCCACCACTTTCTTCTCAGCTTCTGTATTCTGGGGTACTGTTGGACCTGCAAAGGTCTTTGGAGGATTATATCCAATGTTACAGTGGTGTTTCTTGATTGGATTCTTATTAGTCTTCCCAGCACTTGCATTCAAGTGGTACGGACCAAAAGTATTGACGAGAAACTTCCAACCTTCCATTTTCATGGGAGGATTTTTAAACTATGCACCATATAACTTGTCATACTATACTCCAGGCTTATACGCTTCGTATGCTTTCATGTACTATATCAAGAAGAACTACTTAGCATGGTGGCAGAAGTACAACTTTGTTTTATCAGGTGGAATGGATGCTGGTGTCGCTTTCTGTAGTATTATTATTTTCTTCGCTGTTCAATACCATGACAAGTCAATCGATTGGTGGGGCAACAACGTCAGTTATGAAGGAGTTGATGGTGGCTATGGCCAGCAATTTATCCTCAATGCTACCGAATCTGCGCCAGACGGATACTTTGGTCCAAGAATTGGAAACTTCCCCTAGAGCGACATTTCCATTAGTAATCCCAAAATAATAATAATAATACACAGTGTTTTGAATTCCCTGAAACAGGCTATTAATATGAACTCTTTTCTAGGCGATGAATTCAAGGCCAAAATAAATTGTAATATGATATGATGGCTTTGAGCCTTAGGTCGGATCTTCTGTACCACAAACAGTTGGCTGAAGGACAGAGAATTATGCAACATTTTTCGTCGTTCTTCAAATGCCGGTCATGACGTGCATCTCATATTTGACGGCAGCTGCGCCAATTGGGCCCTTTACAAGTTTGTTGTCGTTAGCACCCCCACTCATGATATATTTTGGATCTGGAGGGTTATAACAAGATCTACAATAACGTATCCTGGCACTACTCTGATGAAAAGCAAAGTTCGAACGTCTGGTATTACCTTCACAACATACATGTGCTCTCTGGTGAGACTGAAGAACCCCTCCTAACTTTAGAAGCTCTGCGTTGCGCGGACCCTTTCCTGTCACGTACGACTGCCTTAAGCCACTTTCATATCCAGGAGTAACTTCCGAAGGCACCAGATATTTATCATGCTTGATAATGCATTTTTGAAGAGCTAAACAGCATCTTCCGTATGACTTCTTTTTCTTCATTGCTGGAATAAAGACTGCTTTTTGAAGAACATTCCTACCATAAGTGTGTGAATTTTATCGAGCCAGACAATTCAATCTTGGCATGATGACAGAAAGTACCGGAAAGCTTGGATTGCACCCAATCACTGCTGCAATATTGTTTTCTTCCGTGTACCATAATTTTTGGTTGATATTCATTCGTGAGCAACTATTGAGATGTTTCACTGGTATTAACTAGCAATTTGTTCTGCCTATTGACTAACAGTAAGGTTAGTTTGCGTTCTGCTTAGTGAGTTGGACTTCCAGCAGGCAAAGGCACTCAACTTTAATTTCCTACTGATTAGGCGCCCAAGCCAGAAAGAAATATGAAGCAAAATACCCTTCATTCTACACTGTAGGCAGACAAAGAGACATAGCATGCTACCTTTGAAAACTATCCATTCAGTCTAAAGTACTATCAGATGGGATTAGAGTTTTATACTACGATAGGTCTGAAACACGTAAAGCCCGTCTGTCAACTATACCAACGATTCGCACTCAAGAGCAAAGACATGTTCCGAAGAAGTCCTTAATATACTGATTGGTAGTATTTAGCCATCTCAATTACTAGTGCTTAAGCGTTAGTTGAGGCCCTTATTCTTTGAAGAGCTTCGACTAAGCGTTTCACTAATTTTGCAGCAGTTTGTTCCTCCTGTTCCCTCCTACGCTTTCCGACTCTAGCTAGACAAAATCATTTTGGGATGAAATTTAGCAACAGTGTAGTGTGGTTCCCTGTGGCAAGTCATCCTCTAGAGACGATCTTAGAGAATTGCAGCATCTAGTAGAAGGTCGTCAAAGTACTTCTATGTCAACTTTTTCGTCTTTTTCAGGATACCAGCCACATATCTTCAGATAGGAAGTGTTGCATGGCGATAACTTAACGACCCCACTAGCGACTACTGATAAAATCTGCCAGAATAGGGCCAATGAGTACCATTAACTGAGGTGATTTCATCCACATTGACACATTGAGACCACTACAATTTGAGCGCAGTAACACACAGTTTGAAAGTGCTGCCTTGCAGACAATAGGCGCGAGTGGCTCTGATATTTTGTTAGGTTGCAAACGAAACTAAAAAGCGCAACATTAACCGAGTGAAATTCAAAAAGCGTAAATACCGCAATCCTCAAATTCGCAACTAAAGAAGAATAGATGGGATTCAGGTTTTCTAGGTAAATGGCTCTCGCTGTAAGTTTTAAGTCTAGTATTCCACCGAGAAGCTGCCTCGTGTAGACTTGCTCCAAGCCAATTATTTGCCTTTTGATAGCAATCTATAGGAGATACTAGAGTACATAGAATTTCTCTAATACAGAAGGGGCATGTAGATTCTATGGCAGAAAATATGATTAGCCCGTCCAAGTGCACCCCCTTCAAATCAGGAAATGTTCGCCAGCAGTAGTGCGACAAATCCCGCTAGCACACAGGGAAGAAAAGTGACACATGAACTAAGTCAGATTAATTATGCTAGAAGCCTGACGTAAACCATTAGAGTACATCCCGTATTTCCTACCAGCCCGACGATTTTAACCTAACCTGGTTAATCCCGAGAAATAAAGTTAGGGTTTAGGCGAAATCATGGGAGAAAAAAGCTATTTGACATATTTCGGAACCAAGGGCTTCGCACCCTCTTTTTCAAGATTGCAGCTCCAAGCGGGATTCTTATTATGCAGCTATGACATGCTCACCTTATCGACGCCGTGCTGCTGCAAGGCAGCCAATGCATGAGGAAACATAATTAGATAGACGTTATTATCAGGAGTGCTTGGTTGTCAGATTGAAATCAATGAAGGAATCTGATACGAGCCACTCCATGGAGACGCTCCACAATTGCGAGATAAGACAAATGCACAAAGGAAGGATGCAACAAAATACGAGCAGGATTACTGGTATTTAAACACTCTGATTACCTCTGTGAGCACTCAATATTAGCATTTTAGTTCTGCATTATTATCTCTTTTCACTACCATTGGCCGCACTTTAACTTGTTAGTTTCACGCACACAATGTCGGTTCCAGAAAAAGATGGAATAATTCAGATCACTTCTGTCAATAGTGCTAGCAGTTACAGACAAATTGAGGACCATGAAGTAGACTTAGCTGCGATTGCATCGAGAGCTATCTCCATTGGTGAAGTCGGTGCCAGCTTGACCAGTGAGCAAAAGCACTTCATTTTGAAGAGATTGCACTTTGATGTGTTAGAAACTTTGGAAGATTTACCAGTAGCAGTAACTTTCATGCTTGAAAAGATCGAGAACTTGCTGGTTCCAGATGCGTTGGAGATTTTGAAAGAAACTTATGATGAGTTTGAGGATGATTTCAACTTCCCGGCTGAAGATTTAGACTTGATTAAAAGATTAATCAACCATGCACCTGAGCATGCCGAAGGAA
>JAJMKG010000066.1:0-28956 GCA_030563865.1 Dujonia oleophila | reverse complement strand
TTAATGTTGCCAACTATTTCAAAATATCCTTCTAACTCTCAGACCCCTTTTATTGTTATAGTCTAAAGTAACCTTCTCTAGCATTGTTTTTTTAATCCATAGATATTGTCATTGAGTCTGTATTATCCCTTTCGTTAGAGAGAACTTGTTTGATTCAATGCATATTTTGTTGTATATATATTTATTATTGTCAACTGTTACTTTTCCTTGTACCTACCTGGCAAGTAGCAATCCATCATTCCTGTATATAGGTAAATTCTCTTATCTTTCTTTTGCTCTTTATAATTTCCAATACTAGACAAAAAAAAGATGCGATGGATAGCGTAGAAATCGATTCTCCTTAATCCACCTAAATCAATCTATAAACATTCTATACTTTTTTTTTTTCACTTAAATGTGAGTCTTCAATACATACCATTCAGAAAATTTTATCTATTGATGTATTTGATATGTTTTAGTCTGCTATCGGGGTCTAGAACACTTCTCCATTTGGTTTATAAAAATAGATTATTTTATTGTCGCGAAATACTCTAAGTTGTACCAGTCTGCAACCTGTAGGCAAAAAGCTCCTAAGTCCGAACCCTTTTTAGTACTTGAGGAAAATATCTTTGGAGTATGCAGGATATAATCATCAGATGAACCGATAATCCTTGAGCTTATCACTTAGAATGCATTAGACAATACCTTAGCTGCCAGTCTTGGGGCACAAGCACTATCTGTAAATATTTGACTAATACTCTATCATTTATTTTACTATGAATATAATTGACATTTTAAATTTTTAGTCACAGACCTTAAGAAATGGCCGCTTCGTCTTTCCAGTTGTGCTTTTCAATTTAATATGTTCCCAGTTTTTCTTACTTCATGAGGCAATGATTCTAAATTCATATGTATTCTCTTTACTCAAATCCAATAGACGATTCGATTCTGACTCTAATGTGAGTATTCTTAACATAGAACATGGAATTATGTCAATATCTGGGTCCTGGAAGTGGAATTGGAGCAACGATTAGCATGCTGAGGAAATGTTTGGGTGTTTGGGTGTTTGGGTGTTTGGTCGATGAGGGCTGCAATACTTCGTAGTACATTCTAAAGATATCATTTCACTATAGCACCTCATAGATTAAGGTGCCATATATGGACTATCGATTAAAATTACCACATTTTATCACAGGGAGGAGATTTAGCAACGAGAGCCAACGTGGCAGGTAAGCCACCTTTCGCAGCAAAAGTTCATGTAAAAAGCTTCTGAAGATAGGATGTAAAAATATTAATCGTGCATCTTCCAATCTAAAAAGCATTTTGGGGATTATTATCAAAATAAAAATTATTAACAGGGTTCGGATGTTTCAGAATATCTTGTTCGCAAATTATGGCCCAGAAATCTAGACTACTTCAAAGGCTCTGAAGCTATAGACAATAATGTAGAAGCCCTTCGACTCATACCACAACTCCACCTCTCAAGATATCCTAAGCCCATTTTCACAATTTGTAGTTAAGAGCTTTATCTAAGGTACAATGATACCACTTCCTAATGTTAAAACTAAGCAGAGAGGAGTTGAAACTTTTGTCACATTTAGTTTTTTTTTTTTAATTTTTCTTTACATCTCCAGTTCTACCTGCCAGCTTTCTTCTCTATAATAGGAATATACAGATATGGGGCAAGCAATAATTGGTAGTCTTGCTGACTTAAGCACTTGACTTGGTGGAGATCCCACTGGTCTCAAGAAAATAATGGTCAGCCCTTCGTACAGATATCTGCACTATAAAATACTAATAAGCATTGAAAAGATGCGCATACTTTAGCCAAGCTTCTGGCAAAATCTACACCGAAAAAGAAAAACCAAGAGAATGTGGGGAAAAGTCTAGCTATTTCGAAGAGAGTATCATCATTGATAAGGTGGTTCCATGTTTTGAAAAACTAATGCAGGTCAGGATTTCTTGTACATATAGATCATTTCTGGATCAAAGGTTTCTAAAGGGTCGGAAATCAGAGTCTCAACTCCTTGGTGCTAGAGTTTGTTCTCTACGTATATTAGTTCGACGTATATTACCTAATTCGGAACAGAATTATTACTATTGGACATAGCCTTTATTGCTTTTTAAATGAGATCGCTAAACTTTTCGTAAATCAGCATATCGTTCGTTGGAACTTGCAAGAGAAGATCATTTGAGCGCAACCTTGATCCAAACATAGTAAAAATTTATGGAATGTTTTAGCGACATAGTTTCATGCATTTCTTTTTCTGTATATGCAGGTTCGGAAAATCAGTTAGATAAGACGCTTAAAAAGCTTATTTTCTTATCGGCGCGAATTTCTTAAAAGGGCAATCTTGACGTCTATCGCAGGAAGTGGACGTCAAAAAATATTCCCTGTTATCTTCATTGGACCAGGAACCAAAATTTCACTCACGCTGATTCGAATGAAAAGCTTATCCAAGCATAGCACCACACAAAAAAATACGGCGACACCAAAAAAAATAAAAAAAAGTATGCAAGATATCCAAAATTTCTTTTTTTTGATTTCTGTTGAACTGCATGTCGAAAAGTTTGACCATGCAACAAAGTGATAAGGAATTATCCGACGCCATTGACAAATATAAGTAACACCAAATCCTGGAGTCGAATAAGATTCATCACTTGAATAGTCAACCAAGAATAGAAAAGTATCCTATACAATAAAAAAATATGAGTGACGAAAAGAAAGTGAAAAGTGTTGTGTCTCAACTGGATGTATCAGACATCGAGACTGGCTCGTTCACCAAACCTGAAGACAATGAAATCGTCAGAGGTTTGCAACCTAGACATATTCAATTGATCGCCTTGGGAGGTGCCATTGGTACAGGTCTCTTTGTCGGTTCTGGTGGAGCTTTGGCCACTTGTGGTCCAGCTCCATTGCTTATGAGTTATGTGTTTATGTCCTTCATGGTTTGGACTGTGATGAATCAATTGGGTGAAATGGCCACCTTTTTGCCCTTACCAGGTGAAGCAACGTTATACGCTCTGGCTATGAGATACGCCGGAAGGTCTTTTGGTTTCATGGCTGGATGGAATATCTTTTACGCACAAGCTATCATTGTTCCTGCGGAAATCACAGCTGTTGCTTTTGTTATCAAGTACTGGACCGATGTCAACTCTGCAGTTTTCATCTCCATTTTCATTGTTTTTAGTGTTGGTTTGAATCTTTTACCAGTTAAGTACTACGGGGAAAGTGAATTCTGGGTCTCCTCTATCAAGCTTATCTGTTTGACCGGATTAATTATCGTCGGAATAGTTATCTTCTTCGGTGGTGGACCAGCTCAACACCATGTCTTAGGTTTCCACTACTGGAAGCACCCAGGTGCATTCACTCAACACTTAACCCTGGGAAACACTGGAAGATTTTTGGCCTTATGGACTGCTATCATCAAGAGTGGTTTCAGTTTCGTTTTAATGCCCGAAGTTATTACTGCCACTGCAGCTGAAGCTGTTTACCCAAGAAGAAACTTGCCAAAGGCCTGTGACAGATTTATTTACCGTCTTGCCTTCTTCTATGTCTGTGGTTCTTTGGTAATTGGTGTAATTATTGGTTACAATGATCCAAGATTGATGGATGCTGTTAGTACTGGTGCTTCTGGTGCTGCTGGATCCCCATTCGTCATTGGTATTCAAAATGCTGGTATCAAGGTATTACCTCACATTATCAATGCTTGTATTTTAACTTCGGCCTACTCTTGTGGTACTAGTTTGTTGTATGGATCTTCAAGAGGTTTATACACAATGGCTGTGCAAGGAGATGCTCCAAAGATCTTTGCTAAGGTCAACAGATTTGGTATTCCAATTTATGCAGTTGCATTGACATCTTGTTTCTGCTTCTTAGCTTACTTAAACTGTTCCAACTCTGCAGCTACTGTCTTCAACTGGTTAAGTAACATTGCCACTATTTCCGGTTTCATCAGTTGGATCTTTGTCAGTCTTACCTATCTTCAATACCGTAAGGTGATCAAATTCCACAACTTAGAATCCAGAGTCACCTACAGACCTAAGCTTCAAATCTTTGGTGCTTACTGTTCTGTATTCATCTTTACTCTTATCACTTTGACCAATGGTTATGCTGTGTTCTTTCCTGCAAACTGGAAGGTGTCAGATTTCTTTGCTGCTTACTGTACTATCCTTATCCTTATTGTGCTTTTCGTTGGTTCCGTGGTATACTACAAGGATTTCAAGATCTTTAAGCATCCTCGTGATGTCGATATTTTTGCTCTTTTGGACAGAGCTGAGAAGGAAGAAGCTGATGACAAACTTGTATTTGAAGAAGAAATTGCAAACCAACAAACCATTGCCCACAAAATTTGGCGCTGGATTGCTTAGAGTGTTGGTACTTTAGTTCCAGGTTATCTTTTGACAAGGTAACATATATGCTTATTGCTATATAGAGTATAGTCTTATAAATGTGAATATAGAAAAGTCAGTCGTAACTTGCCATGAAATGTAGAATAACATGGGAGACAGCAAAGTAAAGAGTTGATGTTGGTTCAGAGATCGAATAGGAGAAAAAGGGTTGACTGCAACATTATTGGATTTTGAGTGAAACAGATGTAAGGTGAAATGAGTAGGGAAAAGGGGATCAAGAAAACAGATTTATTGCATTTTCTAGCGAAATAGAACAAACACTGAATCAGCGAAATAGGTTGAGACCGAAGATAGAAGGCTGAATCAATGAAATGGGCCCATAGTGTAGAGAATTGAAAGCCACCTATTACTGACTCCGGAACTCGTTCCTTCCTGAGTGCATTGTCTATGCAGCAGTGATTACTGGTCGTATTTTTTTTTTACAGGCCCTGCATAACGTAAGACAAAATTATGCAATGCACAACATAGTAGCCTAAATTGTCCAAAACTGGAGCTAAATGAAGAATGTGGTACTTTTGCATTTGCTGCTTTCCCGTTAATCGTTAACCAAGTTAACGCCTACAGTGTCAGGTCGCCCTTATCTCTACAATCTGTTCAACGGTTGCATTTTTCTTTTATTTTATTTTTCCTCATACTCGGCTACACATTCCAATTCTACCTTGATCTTGTTATTGGGGAAGGCAACTACTACGCAGGATCTTGCAGGCTTGTTGACAAAGTACTTTGCGTAAATTTCGTTCACCTTTGGACCATCTGCAGGATCAGCAATGAAGAGTAATATCTTCAATGCCTTGTCCAAGGAAGAGCCTGAGGTTTCCAAGATGGTGCTCAAGTTCTTGATGGCCAATTCGGTTTGCTCTTCAATAGTTTCTGCGATTGAACCGTCTGGGAGACTTCCAACGCACCCTGAGGTGAACACGTGCCCGTTGGACTTGTAGGCTGGGGATAAAATTCCAATAGGAGGGAGTTGTGCTTGTTCCCAAGAGACTTGATGCATTTTTGAATATTAGAGATTGTTTGCTGGGAAAGAACAACTAGAAAAGAATTTGAACTTGTCGAGTAATAATTTGATTATTTGTACTCTTGAGTCGCCATTTTCTAATTTAGCTTTCGTCCCCCTCGACATTCTAAAATTTATCGGAAAATTCGAAGAGAGATACGAAATTCCGTTGGCATGGCGCGAATTCCCAATTCGGCATTTAGCGCCTCTTCTCTCCACCAGCCAAAGGTGCTGCAAACTACCAACTTGAAGAGAGCATGGTAGGTCCTTATAAGAGTTGGAATCCCATGCCCAGGAGAAGGTAATTCTGTTTTGTTTCAGCATCAAGTAAAAACTACAATTGATAAACCCACAAACTTATGACTGTTACTCAAGAATCTCTCCTCTTCTCCGGCCCTGTTAGCAAGCAACTTCCTATGGTTGTTGATGGTAATGGAAGTTACATTACCATCGAAGACCCAGAGACCAAAGAGAGAAAGACTCTTTTGGACGCCTGTGGAGGTGCAGCTGTATGCGCCTTAGGGCACAAGGATGAAGACGTTATTAAGTTTGTTGCAGACGCTTCCACCAGGTGCTTCTACTCCTTCTCTCCAGCCTTGACCAACTACTACGCTGAAGAATTGGCCAAGTTCTACATCGAGCACTCGCCAAAGGGAGCCTTTGCTGGTGCCTTATGGACCAGTTCTGGATCTGAATCCAACGAAAATGCCATGAAGACTATCAGACAATACTTTAAGGAAAAGGGCGAACCTGAAAGAACCCTCTTCGTCTCCAGAAAGCAATCATACCACGGTTACACCACCGGGTGCATGGCTTTGAGTGACTCCAACAGAAGCAAGCCTTTCGATGAAATCACCTTGCCTGCTGACCAAGTCCCTAAGGTCTCCCAGGTTTACCCATACCGTCAATTGAAGGATGGTGAAACCCTCGACCAATACACCCAGAGATTGTTGGATGAAGTTGAACAAACTTTCATCAGCGCCGGCCCAAACAAGGTTGCTTGTTTCTTGGCTGAAACTTTGAGTGGAACCACCTTCGGTACTTCTCCAGCTACCCCAGGATACTTGGCAGGCTTGAGAAAGATCTGTGACAAATACGGAGTCTTATTGTGGTTAGACGAAGTTATGTGTGGAACTGGTAGAAGTTCAGCCACTGGTGGTTTGAACTGTTGGGAATCCTTCCCAGACTTTAGCGGTCCAGATATCCAAACTGTCGGAAAGACTTTGGGTTCTGGTGCTGTCACCATTGCTGGTGTCTTGGTTTCTCCAAAGATCAAGAGCGCCTTCGTTGATGGTACCAACTTGATCTTGGGTGGTCAAACTTACCATCAACACGCCTTCAACTGTTACGTTGCCTTAGAAATCCAAAAGAAGATCCAAGCACAGGGATTGAGACAAAATGTGTTCAACATGGGTGAGTTATTAGGAAAGACCCTCAAGGAACAAGGTTTGAACTCTTCCAAGTACAAGACCATTGGAGACGTCAGAGGTTTAGGAGGATTCTGGTCTCTTGAAATTGTCAAGAACAAGGAAACCAAGGAACCATTCCCAGCTGCTTTGAAGGTAGGCTCCAAGATCGGTGCCAAGGCTTTAGAGAACGGCTTAGTTTGTATGGGTCTTGCCGGTACCTTAGACGGTTCTATCGGAGACCACATCACCTTGGCTCCAACCTTCATTGTCAATGAAGAGGACATTAAGAAGATTGCAGAACTTATGCTCAAAACTATTCTGGAAGTGGAAGCTGAGCTTACTGCAGCTGGTGAATTATAGATTACTTATTTATTGATATGTTTTTTTGTTAGTATGTTTTTTTTTAATACATAAAGAAATTATCTACTTCCGCTTGTATGGTAAAGAGAAAGTAACCGTATATCAAGTGCCATAATATAGATGGTTCCAATTCTTATGATAGAGAGTTCCTCAGATCAGCTCAGATCCAGCCAAAGTACTCCGATATATATTTTGAGTGCCCAAGATTCTATACTGTAGTCCCGCATAGAGGCTCCAGTTCTTACGATCAGATCAATTCCCAAGATTTTAATAACCGTATATTAAATACCCTAACCTACATAGAGACTCCAGTTCTTACTATGAGATATTTCCGACCAGTCCAAGTTCTTTGAGCCATCGGGATTCAATTCCCAAGATTCTTTGATAATTTCCACAATTCTAGCAAAATTTCCAACATGGTAGTTCTTTGTAACAGTCTGTAGCCTCTTAATCATATCAGATCTGTCTTTGGCCATACAGCAAGTCTGTCCACTTATTAATAGAGGCAACGGTAACGATACCACCATCGCCGTATCAATCAATATGTCTATTAATTCCATGCTTTGGAGAAGTAGCATTTGGAGCTTCATTGATTTAGGTGGTAATTGTCGTATATAGATTCCAACGTAAAACATGCACATGTAAGAATATAATTCGAACAAGGTCAAATGTCTTTCCACTGACGACTCGTCCTTGACGAGTTCCAATAACTTCTCACTGGGGCGGCAAGAAACAATCTTGGCTTCAAAATTAGACGCAAGCGACTCACATTTTTCATAAAACGCTAATCTTCTCAGGTTATAAGTTCTCGAATCGATTTCATCATTGGACGATTGCTCTTCTAACGTCTTCCAAACGTTTTTCATTCTCGAGCTGCAGTTACATATTTCACCCAAGATAGTATTTAGAGGTCTGAGTAGACCCTGAATAGGATCAATCCCATAGCTAGCTTCTTCTTCTAGGACACTTTCGTACTCACCCATAGTGAAAAAGGTACCAGATTCAAGACTTCTAGAAGCAAAAAGGTCATGAAACTGAAAGTTCGAAATGAGCCATTTTATATCGTTGCTATTGTTGAAGTTTTCGGAAATCTTTTGGAGCCCTCCGTAGTTGACAATTAGCTCCTTACACTGTGCAAGTAAATGGTACCAATTGCTAGTGTCACCGGAACAAATTTCCCATCCTATCAAAATAAGGAAGAATGAACATATTTCTTTGAAATGCTGGTAATCACTGAAGTTCAGGTCCTCAGTAGATTTTCTTTCTATTGTCTTGTACATCAACAGGGTTGCCTTGTGCAAATACACTCTAGCCTCGTCTTGGGAGTGGTACATGAGACATCCCCAGGACACCAAAGCATACAAAATAGGTTCACTTGTATATGCCAAGGGGAGGAAAGTCTTCACAAAATAGTTCGAATCGGCGGGGCATATCGTGATGGAATTCGAATAGTGGAATATGTAGTACTCTAGGAACTTGAACCCTTTATCGCTGAGCAGCAGTTCCATGTGCTTGAATGCCGATTTGACTTCGAAACTCGTTGAATAGAAGTTCAGTGGAGAAGGGTTCAAGCACCTATCAATGAACGACTCAAAGTGGTTCTTCGTAGAGAAGCCAGTGAGTTGGTGTTCAAGTATGAGCTCAATCTTGTCAGGGAGCCACGATTCCTTACTTGAGCTGAAGTTGGAGAGGATGTCCGCCAGCACTTTGCTATTCTTGTCTAGACTCTCTCTCCAAGCTGGAGAGAGCTCAAACTTCTTGAACGCTTCATCATCATAGGAGAGCACTTTTGGCGACTTCGAAGGGATCATAGACGTAGCGGGTTCTTCAGTTTCTTCGTCCCGTCCGTCGTACGAGAACACCGAGTCTAATATGCTGGGCTTGGTGTTCATCTCCGTCAGCGATAGTACGCCCGACATGAAGTTGAACGGTGAAGCATTTTCCTCAAGGCTGATAAAATCGCCAATAGGTGTTACCTCTGCGGTGGGGGTGGCCACCGGCTGCTTCTCCACCACCTCAGTTATCTTCTCCTTCGGAGCAGGTTTCTCCACCTTGTTCCTTCTCTCATACTTCTTCCTGGGCCTGGGAGGTGGCCACACGCACTCGATCTTCCGCCGAGTACAGAACCCACACGAAGGGTGCACCTCGTCGCATTTCTTTTTTCGTTTCCTACAGGTTGCACATCCTCCGACAGATTTGGATTTTGCGCCCAAAAATTTCACCGTCTTGCCCTCTGCTCGAAAATTAGTCTTCTGTTCCACCTTGTTGGAGTGCGCATCGTCTTTTTCTGGGGCTTTGGTGTTTTCGAACGTTTGATGGTCTAGCGTCAAAAACATAACTTGATGATGCGTGGGGAAAGAACTGAATGAAAATAAAAAAAAAATGTAAATAAAAAAAACGCTCCTGTACTCCCACAGGGCCAATAAGGTCACCGGGGTATTCTTGTTCTGTTCAAATCAAAGACTGCTCCAAGGCGGGATGTTTTTGTTGGTTAGCCCGTTATCAACAAAGCGTGGTAGTGCGGAAAGATCAATATTTCGGGGAAAACCCCTCTACAGGCCGCCTGGGGTCAGAAATATGTTGATGACTGGTTTTACTGCGACGTGCCACGACGATACCAGCTCCAACCCTCTCGCTATACAGGATAAGATCGCCATGTGCGTGCAATTTGACCAATGATTTGTTTGTTATCGGTGATGACATGCCCACAGCAACGAGAGCGTTAGTGATAGCTGCGCTCAGGCGGCAATTCCGCGACTGCCTCTTTAGGAAATTAGCGCCATGCTCCCCAACCAAAACGTTGCAACTGGGCTCGCTTCTTATCTTATCACAACTCCGATGGAACTACACCCATATATATTTATGAAACCTGGACCTCGAAACTGGCGTGGGATTATTATGTGTCAATATCAACTTTTCTGCATAAACCAAAAAAACTCTTAACTATGAGCTTAAGAAAGTCTTTGCAATCTCTTTCAAAGTTGAGATCATCTTCGCTTGGCTTGGCAGCCAAGAGAGGGTACCTGAACTTGGCCTCGACCGCGCCAAAGTTCAAGTCAGCTCCAAACTCTTTAAAACTCTCTGCTGCTATTTTCTCGTTGGTGTCTGCAGGAATTGGTGCTGCCTACTACAAGGAGGAAGATTCCGCTAAAAACGACGCCATCAACTGGGTCCTGGTGGACGAGATCCAGAAGCACAACACGCTCGAGGACTGTTGGGTGGCGATTCACGGCCAGGTATTCGATGTCAGTGAGTTCTTGCAGTTACACCCCGGTGGATTGCAAAGAATCTTGAAGTTTGCTGGTGGAGACGCCACCAAGTCCTTTGACCAGATGCATACCGAAGAGGTGTTGAAGAGAATAATAGAAACAAAGAGTATAAAGCTCTTGGGAAACTTGAGGGGTGAGTTCAAGGAAGACTTGTCAGCAGAAGAGATCCAGATCTTCGAAAACAAGCAAAGAATTCCTTCAATTGACAAAATTTTCAACGTTTCCGACTTCGAATACGTCGCCAAGAAGGTTTTGCCCAAGTCCACCTTCTTCTACTATGCCACTGGTGCCTCCGATGAGTACTCTCTTAGAGAGAATCACTATGCATACAAGAGAGTTTTCTTCAGACCAAAGATGTTGCAAGATTTGGCTGAAGAGATCGACACTAGTACTGAAATGATGGGTAACAAGGTAGATATCCCAATCTACATCACTGCATTTGCAGGTGCCAAGTTGGCGCATCCTTTGGGTGAATTCAACTTGCAAAGAGCAGCCTACAAGTGGAACATAATGCAAATGGTTCCTAGACAATTATGCTTTGGCTGGGATGAGTTCATGGATGAAGTGCCAGAAGATCAAAAGCAATGGTTCCAGCTTCATTTCCAAACCGTCCAGGAATTGGAAGACATAGAAGAAACCATTAGAAAGGTGGACTCGTACAAGACCGTTAAGGGGATTTTCATCAATGTCGACGTCGGAGAATTGGGACACAGAGAAAAGGATTCCAAGGCAAGAGCTGAGGGAACAGACGATGCTTCTGCCGATATTTTATCGCTGATTGCTGATAACGGGAAGGCTAAGTATGGAGCTGTCACTTGGAAGCATCTTGAAAGGGTTAGAAAGAATACTAATTTACCAATTGCCTTGAAAGGTGTTCAACGTGGAGAAGATGTTGTTTTAGCTGCCGAAAATGGTATCAATGGAGTTATTTTATCTAACCATGGAGGTAGACAATTAGATTTCTCGAGACCTCCATTGGAAGTTTTAGTTGAAGCACGTCAAATGTTGAAGGAAAAGGGTTTAGAAGACAAGATTGATATTTATTTAGATGGTGGTGTTAGAAGGGGGTCTGATGTCATTAAGGCTCTTTGTCTTGGAGCCAAGGGAGTTGGTATGGGTAGACCATTTTTATACGCCATGGCTGGCTATGGAGAAGAGGGTGTTTCCAAATTAATAGACCTCATTAAGACTGAAATGGTTAACCATATGAAACTCTTGGGTGTTGACAACATCAAGGATTTGAATGAAGAATTGGTTGACGTAAAGAACTTGCAATTCAGAAGTGCAATTGTCAGCGACAGCTTGTATGACAGAGCATATGAGGAAATGCCATTCCCAGAATTTAGAAAATAGTCATTTAATTTAGAAGGCATTAATAGAGAAAAACATATACAAACGCTTATAAAGGAATCATTTAATGTAGAGGGACTGGTAAAGAATCGTAGTGAAAGAGTTTAGAAAACTTGAATAATGAAAGTGATAAGAGGCTTTGAAATAGACACCAAAGGAGAATGTAAACGGAACAAAAGGGTTAAAAAGAGAAGCTGTCATTTGGTGTAGACAGGCATTAAAGAATAAAAGAATAAAAGTCTTAAGAGATAGTCATTTAGTGTGGAAAGTCACTGAAGTCACTGAAGAATAAACATAACAAAGGGTTTACAAAAAAAGAGACTGTGAATTTGATGTAGACGGCCGCCAATAGAAAAAATAACAACATAATAAAGGGTTTACAAAAAAAGAGACAGTCATTTAATGTAGACGGTCGCCAATAGAAAATAACAACATACCAAAAGCGTTTAGGAAATATTCGTTGTAAGTAAAAAGTCACTGAAGTCACTGAAGTAAAAACACAATAAAAGGGTTTTTCAAAAAAAAAAAGAGACTGTAATTTAATGTAGACAGTCGCCAATAGAAAATAACAACTTACCAAAAGAGTTTACAAAAGTCGCCAGTAGAGAAAATAAACATTCAATGGAAAGCCTAACAGAGATAAAGAATGTAGCGAAAAGTGCTGCAACCGGTGCAACTGCTGCAAAGTGCGCAACAAAAACGAAAATTCCTTTGGCAGGCGGGAAACTCTTGTTGTAGTAATAGAGGTTCGCAGAACAGGGCCATTCTCTCGCTCCTGAAGAAAAAGCCACCGGCAACGGCCCATGCACTTTCTCGAAAAGAAAAAAGATTCACAGAGGCCATGTTTGACGGCAAATTAACGATAGACGCAAATAGCACTTTGAGTAGAACAACAAAAAGAAATTCTACGCTAGCACTAAGGGAATAAGCAAGCATCGAGATCGATTATCGGAAAATTGAAGATATTTCCATCAATCAAACCCCCCGAGTGCATCAAAAGACCACTAAAGGTATGAAACCCCCAAAAGTACTCCTAATATAGAGCCACCCTCACATGAGCTTTGGTACTTCAAAATTCCGCCTTACGAGGGCATCGCAAAATTGGTGGAAAAAGGTCGCTTTTTTCCCCTTTGGTGTGGCCAGGTTCATACAAATAGATATCAAGGCAACCTAAATATGAAAAAAAAAACCTTAGCAGTGATGAATAGTCAATAGTTTTTACATCACAAGCAAAAACATGTCTTCTGTGAAAGTTGAAACATCGGAAATCGAAGTTGGTACCTTCAAGGTGCAAGCCGGAACCGAAAAGGGTTATGCGGTAAAGGAAAGAGGTGCGCACAATATTGCCATGGGAGAGGTACACCCATACATTATGCCAAAGTTTGAAGACAAGTACGAAGAAAGAAAGTGGGCCTTGGAACACATGGCCGGAGCATTCAGATACTTTGCAAGAGAAGGCTACTGTGAGGGAACTGCGGGCCACATTTCCGTCAGAGACCCAGTTGACCCAAACACGTTTTGGATTAACCCATTAGGAAAGGCGTTCAAGTTGATGAAGGCTTCCGATATGGTCCATATTGATGAAGATGGTAACATTCTTAGTGATGGTCCTAGAAGTGCAATTAACGCGGCTGGTTTCGCTATTCACTCTGCATTACACAAGGCTAGACCTGATGTCAATGCTGCCTGTCACACCCACTCCGTCTACGGTAAGGCCTACTCTGCCTTTGGTAAGCCTTTGGAAATGCTCAACCAAGATGTGTGTACTTTCTACAATAGCCACAGTGTATACACCAACTTTGGCGGTGTAGCTATTGAAAAGTCCGAGGGTGAAGAAATCGCTCAAGCCGTCGGCAACGGTAAGGGGGCTATTCTCCAAAACCACGGTCTCATCACTGTGGGATACACTGTCGACGAAGCCGCTTACTTGTTTGGATTGATGGAGAGATGTTGCAAAGTGCAATTGTTAGTAGATTCTTCTAATGCTCCACACACCGAAATTGGACATGAAGAAGCCAGTTTCACCGAGCAGGTCAACGGGGACCCAGAAACCTTGTACACTGAGTTCCAACCAGACTACGAGGTTGAACTTGACGAAGCCAAAAGTTCTTTTCTTTTTTGATTAATTTGTATAGAATAAAATGTTAGTATATTACAATCTGTGTGTGAGCATGGTGCTTACAGTAGTTAGAGTGTAGAGGTCCTGGATCTGGCTGCCAGAAGTAGTCAGAAGTAGACAAGAGCAGTTGCTGCAAGAACGACCTGATCCGGCGACAATAATAATCGTAAGACTAGACATCTGTCAAGGGCAAAAGCTAGAGGTAGAGAGCGTCAATGACAAAAGCTAGAGGTAGAGAGCGTCAATGACAAAAGCTAGAGGTAGAGAGCGTCTACAGCATGTCAAATAAAAGGTGAGACTATCTAGAGTAACAGTCAGTGCCAGAGGAGAGTAACCATATTAAAAATAGAATAACAACGGTCATAGACTGTCAACTGCTGCAAATAGAAATACAGAAGGCTACCAAGAATTACATTTTGCACCTTAGAGGCCAACACAAAGGTAAGGTTAGGAGACTGTCTCCATGTAGCTATGATCACAAACACCCCCATCTTAGTGCGGAACACGTTGAACAAATTTCCGCAATGTCAAGTGCAATCAAGTTGTCGCGTTTATTCTTACGTGATATGAAATTCGCTGTGAGCTGGCTGTACCAATGTTCCGAGAACCTCGTTGATACGGTGTATGCATTCCGTTGGTTCGTCGTGTTGGCTAATCCGTTATCTCTTCCCAAAAGGGAAATACGCGAAGGGCGCTCGACTTCAACTTTCCACTATCTGTGTGCTACTTAAAGGTCATAAAGAAGTGAATTCCAAGCTTCTTCCTTAATACTATCAATAAACCAGCAATAACCCAGCAGGAAATCAGCAATCCCAATCACAATGTCCAAAAGTAAAGTCTTGTTAGTAGGCTCTGGTGGTGTTGGTACCATCGGTGCCTTCAGCTTGGAGTATGCAGGAAAGTCCGAGGTGACTGCCGTCGTCAGATCAGACTACGAGATAGTCAAGGAAAAGGGTTACGAAATCGACTCTTGTGACTATGGAATTGTCAAGTCCTTCAGACCATCGCACCTCGTGAAGAGTATCGAGGCATCCAAGGAGTTCGGTCCCTTTGAATTCATCGTCGTTACCACCAAGAACCTCCCCGATGTGTCCACCGTAGAGGACCTCATCAAGCCTGCGGTCTCCATGGAAAGTGTGATCATTTTGATGCAAAACGGGATTGAAATTGGGGCTCCAACGCTCGCATTGTTCCCAGAGAACATCGTGTTGAGTGGTGTTCAAATGATTGGGTCCGCCAACCGTAGCGGCAAGATCTTGCACACTCAGCAAGACAGCGTCAAGCTCGGCTACTTTGAAAACAAGAACTTGCCCTTAGACGTTCAGAAGGCGGCCTGTGACAAGTTCATTGACCTCTACAAGACTGACAAGAACCACATTGAGTACGACAGCGACGTCAAGTACACCAGATGGCGTAAATTGGTGTACAATGCCACGTTCAACCCACTCTGTACCTTGACGGGCACCGACTCAGGCAGATTGGAGATGTTCGGAGCCGTAGACACCGTAGTCAAGGACGGAATGAAAGAAGTCATAAAAGTCGCCAAGTCTGATGGGGTTGACATTCCTGAGGAGACCATGGAATTCATGATCAGATCTGATGACGGTACTTACTACGAGCCTTCTATGTACGTGGACTACCAGAAGGGTAACTACATGGAACTTGAGGTCATCTGTGGAAATGCATTAAGAATTGCTCAGAAGAATAAGGTGGATGCTCCAGTGTTGAGCATTATTTACAATTTGTTGAGAGTATTACAGTGTAAGACCAAGGAAGCCAAGGGTGCCATTGTTCTTCCTAAGGAAAGACCAATTCCTAGTCCATCCATCGTGTAAGTACACACTCTTAAAGAGACAGTATTATCTTTGATAGATAGTCAGTGTGATAGATAGATATGATCCTCAGTTAAATGAAGTTATCCCTGGTTGAATAGTTTTAACAATTGCCGGTATTAACTGGAGTTGTTGTCCCTGGTTAATAGGTTTAACGATTTCGGCTATCAACTCACGTTATCCTGGTCTAATGGCCTAAATAATTTACTCTATTAAGTCCAGTTATCCCTGTTCTAATAGCTTTAATAACAATTTCCACCAGGAAACTCTCTAGTTGGGAACTCGGACCTGTTTTTAGAGGGTCCCTTTCTCTGTTTAGCATAATAAACAAAGTATGAAACAGTAACACCAGTAAGACATTGCCATCCCAGTCCTCTTGGGCTTCTATCCCACGGTCTAAATGGCTAGATGGTAGTGATTCTTGTATCCTGCATATAGATCCCCATCGGTATACCTTTTCTTACATGGTACACCCATACATTAAAAATCGTTTGAAAGCGGGACTATTTCACACTTTGTAGTGAGTTTGGGTTAAATTCTTGAGGTCCTGTATTGTAAGTAGTGGTGTTTCGGATTCTAGCTAGTCTATGTACATTATGAAATCATTTCAATTGTGAAAATATACTACATTCACGGAAAGCATATTTTTCAACTTTTTTACATAAACGAGATGAAAGTAATAAGTGGTGAACCATATATTATCGTCCCAAACTCATAATGAGCTCAAATTTTTCCTCTAGGCTCTCCAATGAGTCGTATGAGATCATATACAAGGCCTACTTAGAAAATTTTACTGAATAATGTACTCATCCACACTCGTTTACCATTTCTTTCATTGCCTCAGGTATTTACTTCTTTGCGCGGTGTCCGGATGTTGGATTTTAGCCTGTACGTCATGCACAGAATTCTGAATTTAGGAGGCCGAGGCGAAGCGGCTATTGTATTGCGTTGGTTGGAACCAAGTTGATAAGCCAAATCTGGTGAAGGGCGTTTTAGTCTTACAAGGCACTTACACATTGTCCCAGTGCAGAGCCGAGGATTTAAAGTTTTACGACGTTGACGTATTCTTCGGTACGGACTGGCGACTACACTTACACCATCACCGAAACCGTATCCGGTACTGATGAGGTTATTGTTGTCATTCCTACCCCAACTAGCAGCTTCACTTCCTCAACACCCTATATGTCTTCGTCTTCAGCTATTATATCCACTTCAAGTGATAGCGCCAGTTCCATCACTCCTACACCTTCAAACTGTCCTGCTGTCAATGCTCAAGCTGTAGGTTTTGTTGGTTACTTTCACTCGTACACGGCATCTGCAGACCTCACCGCCTATCTTGAAGGTGCTTACAAAAGCAACAGCATATTGAATACGGTGAATGGTATAATTGATGTCGGTACTGTTTACTCGGATGATTTCACATTAGAGCTAGATGGTTATTTCCGTGCTCCTACCAGTGGTTCTTACACCTTAGCGCTTGAAGGTGTCTAAAATGGTGCAGCGTTGTTTTTTGGCGCTGACAATGCCTTCTCTTGTGGAAGCACCTCGAATCCGTTGAGGAAAAGAGCAGAAAATGACCCTGTTATTATACAGGGTCCTTCTGGAAGTGGAAGTTTAACTGTGGAATTAGTTTAAGGTTTATACTATCCTATCACTATTGTGAATAATTATGTCGGTGGTCCAGAAGCTATTACTTTCATTATTACCGGCCCAGGGGGGATAACGTTGACAGTGGCTGAGATTATATTTTACATTAGTTCGAGCTCTACTTCGAGTCTGCCATTGTCTTCTACTTTAATGACTTCAAGTGGTGTAGCCAGTTCCCTCGCTAGTTCGATTGCATCCCCAAGTTCAGTTGCAAGTTCCACCATTTCATTTTCACTGGGTATGTATTGGAATACTAGTTCAGTTATAAGTACAACTAGAAGTTATTCGGACGGAAGCTCTTCCGGAACAGGAAAAGTTACCAGTTCAATATCACCTATATCCACAGTAACATCAGAGGATTCTAGTAGTTCAACAACCGTAACCAACACTGAAACTGGTACCAGCCCTGGAGCTGCTTCTAACTCCAGAACCGCAACCCAACCGGCAACTGGTACCAGCCCTGGAGCTGCTTCTAACTCTGGAAGCGCAACCAACTCAGGAACTGCGCCTACTTTGGAAACGGTAGTAACACAGAGCACACCTTCTATCTCAAGAAGTGCCAGCAGCTCTGGAACTGCAATCCATTCAGGTACCCCAACTACCACGGAGATATCAGGAGATCCAACAGGAAACGAATGGCCATCAGGCGCAAGTGGATTGCCAAGAGAATCAGGTCAGCTAGAAGTTTCTTCTTCAACCAACAATTATGGTGGAGAAGATGCACTGAGCCTGATAACCTCCGCGTCTCAAGTTGCAACGACTCATATTACTACGACAACAAGTATTCAACCTAAAGTGACTGCACCTAAATACAACAGTCAAACTTATGAAGCAAGTGGTTCCAAACACAGGATATTTTCTGGACAAATATTGTTCCTCTTCGTATTGTTATTCGTTTAATTATTATTTTTTCATCATTTTTTTCATCACTGGAAAGATTCAGTCAATTTAGCATTTCATTCACTTTTAAACACTAGATGAAGACTTCGTATATCCCTTACACATAGAGATAGAAGAACTTCATTTTGCAAATATTTATATAAGACATTCCATTTTATAATATACATATATATTTATTAAATTTATCATGGCCAAATTTCAAAGCAAACCATTCTCTTATTTGTACCATTTATAGGCTCCTCTAACTATAATCTCTTCAGTTAGATCAATCTAATAAGAGTAAATTTTTAGGGTGAGTTTCAAAGTATATGACAGTAGATTGTAGCTAGTATAATAGTAAGCCAAATTTAAGAATTACCTCCGTTCTCAAATCACAAGCTAAATAAATTAATCTCTAAATCAATTTTACTTTTGAGAAATTTGCAATTGAGTGATTTCCCATTGTTTAAAAAAGTACCTATTTTGAAAACTTATAGTTTAAAATTACTGTTTGGCCCTTTATTGGTATCTGCAATTTTTTTTTCTGCATTTAGAATTATGAATTAATTAAATTTTGGAATTTATGATACCCCAAGATAGCATGTACGAATGAAGAAATTCTCTCAATAGGATTTTTTTTTTCTCAAGAGACTTGGTAAGATTGTGGTAGAAAGAGAAATCGCTTGGTTGCTAGAATCAGAGCAGTTTTTGGTCTAAAATTGGCTTCTGGTCGGCGGAGCGTTCCTGGAGTATTTTTACATATTGATATGCATAGTTTGTAAAAAAGCCTCTCTTGAGATCTGATCTTAAGAATTATCCAAAAGAAATAATGCATGCATGAGGTAGGAACCTTCACTTGCAGAGTGGATGGTCAAGAAAAACTTAGGTCAGCGTAAGGAAAACCTTTTTCTCTTAAGTTTTTCAAAGCGTAGTAATTATTTTGTATTGTATTAATTTCTACATAGTGTGTGGGTCGAATTTTTGAATATTGAAACCCAACTGCAGCTTGGTTCCCACTTCCTTCGAGGAAGCAAAAGTTTTAGAAGGTAGCTAAGTTTACTTGACAAGAATTTTTCACTGTTAAGAGTAAATCAATATGAAAAAGAATCCATCCATGACATTTCATTGGAATGGAATTAACGCGGATAAGCTCTCTTGTCTGTAGAAAACTACTTCTCCAACAAAACTATTACTTACAGAGCATTCAAGTTCGTAAAATCAATCATTCATATCAATAAAAACAATTATATTCTCTTTTAAGTTAATTATTCGGCATCTAAAACTAGTCCAAACCCTGAAGGACCCACAGGTTTTTGTAGAATACTCAATATTGCTGAAATAACTACATCACTTAGTCCTGCAAGACTTTCTGGTGTGATGGTATGAATAAGTTTAAAGGATTTTGAGCACCCTTTTTTAACAGGAACGTGGTTGAAACGATCCTTTAACCACAGGAAGGCTCCACCAAGACCTGCTGTAAAAGCAAAAAGATGCTCACCAATTAAATCCTGATTATATTCAATATCAAGACCTGCTGCGCAATACCTATAATATATTGAATCTGCGTCTTCAGAAGGGATAACCTCATCAAGAACAGAATTGTAGAAGTATAATGGTGCGCTCGGAATGTGAGGCGAAGTAATCATACTCTGAGCATCGGTCACTGCCTTTACAATTGGATCATAAAGAGTGTTTGCATCATCTTTGAAGTAATCCTCCCACCCAGCAAAAATGAATAAAGGAAGGTACAATACCTGGCATTGGTGATTGACTGCGTAAGATTTATCCTTCTTGTCTTCATAGACATTTTCAGCAATATACTTATCAATTGTTGGGTATTCATGGGATAATCCATTCATAGCTGCAAAAATGAGCCCAGCAAATAGATTTCCCACGTTTTTTTCAGCGGTATTTGCTACGTCTGCCACTATTCCACCATATGCGTATCCAATTGTTTGACCGCTCAAATCAGGGGCATAAGTTGGTTCTAGTAAAGCGGCCCATCCTGTAGCAAGCGAACCCCCAGAATAGCCCCAATACGTAACTTCTGCATCCAGATCTATGCCAGTAATATTGCCAGACTTTAGTACAGCTCTTACAGAATTTAAAACTGCTTTACCTGCAAGTTCCCCAACTCCAAAAGCAGCCTTAGGACCTTCATAATCTGGAACGACAACATACCAACCTTCCTCCATTCCAGCTTGGACAAGAATTTGTTCAAATTGAACAGGGATAATAGAAATTGGATCAGCACCCAATTGGAAAACATAAGAAGGAGCACAGTCAACGCTTGCGGCATCCATCACAACGTGGTATGAAAGGAGCTTCTTAGGGTCTGCATTGTATGGTATATAAAGTGCGGTTGCGACTGCAAGTGGGTTACCGAACGTGTCTTCCGAACGAACAATGAATTGATAGGCAGCTTTGATCTTGGTAGGAATTATAACATACCCGAGAGGTCCTTCCAATTTGCGGTACTTCAAGATTGTACCAACTGGTTGGGACTCATATCCTTCTGGTGGTGTGTAGAAAGGGTCTTGCGACGGAGGTGTAGGAAAAAAATCTCTTGACTTCAAAAACGACTTTTGAGCAGGAGCAGCAATAACTGAAAGAATGAGAGCAAGGTATAAGATAATCAGTTGAAACTTCATTTTGATTTGAAGAACTACAGAACATCATATTGATTTGAACGATGGCAGTAAGGCTGCTTTTATCTTTTTATATTTTGAAGTATCATCATGTTGAACATGTTCATTCAATTTGTTTCTTTTATTGTTTATAAGTGTTCGTTTGAGTTTAAGTTCTTTGTTGGATCTTTTAACGTTTAAACTTTAAAAGCCACTCGCTTAATCGAGTTTACAAAATAAAAAGGTACCAAGTTTAAATCACGATATTTCGGTAACTTATTGTTGGAGGAAAAATGTAAGTCACTTTTCCAATAATAGTATTTCACCAAGCGGCTGACTTTGAAAGAATATTCTCTACCATTTTAAGTAGTAGTTCTTTATTATACCATGATAAGGGAATTTTTTGTTTTAACAAGAAGAAAGAATCTCTCTCCTTAAAAAATATTCAGCACCTTGTAATCTTGCTTAGGAAATGCTGCCGAAAAAAGGACACTTTCAGTGTATTCAAAGCTCCACTATAGTAGAGAGAGGCGCTACTATTCTGTTATTCAAGAATATTTTACCACTGCGAGGATTACTTGAATAAGTATAGAAACTTGAGTTAAATTCAAGAATAATAAATCTATTAACAGAAACAATAAGAGAACAATAGAGTATATTTTCGTAACAGTTAGTTGATAAAAAGCTTAAATGAAGTCGAGGCGACCAAAGAAAAGCAAAGAAAGTTC
Source organism: Dujonia oleophila (assembly GCA_030563865.1). NCBI lineage: Eukaryota > Fungi > Ascomycota > Pichiomycetes > Serinales > Debaryomycetaceae > Dujonia > Dujonia oleophila. The sequence goes on along the minus strand of JAJMKG010000066.1, from coordinate 7,344 downwards.
TATAGCGTTACATATTCATGGAAAACTTCTACATTGATTTTTACTATTTAGGAAACTTCAGCTCTTTACTTCCAATGTAGTGTATAACCGCATAAAACATGGAAACAATGAGCTTTGTAGTTCTAATGCTTTCAACTTGGCTCAACGCCTCATTTGATGAACAGGCAAGCCGAAGTAATTTAGCGCATTTCTAAATTCAGCATCATCAATAAAACTGTTGAGGTGGAATACTTAAACGAGTTCAATAAAAAAGAAGACTTCAACAATGCAAAGGTAACACTTGTAGTCAGACTTCAGACATTAAACTTATCGATTTTGGAACACCCATTTAGCTTTCAGAAGGATTGCCACGAAAATTCTTTATTTGTGTGCCTATTAAAATTTTAGTATTAATTTGGTTGCAAATTAGATTGCAACTTATGTCTTTTATTGCTTAGTTTTTTATGTAGAAGCTGTGATACTTGTTTCAGCTAGTTATTTTGTATCTTTTGGTAGTACTTTCTAAACACTTCTTATGAAAGCATGAAAATTGCTACATTGAGTTCCAACTACATCTATTGCCTAAAATCCAGCAATGTTCTGGATACATAGAAGATAAAAGAATAGTGCGGTTAAAAATACTTGAAATAATTATAGGTTTCGATACCATGTCTGATAGATGAAGAGTTGGAGATACCTTAAGATGTCGTAGCCCTATTCTTGGTAGAAAGTACTAGGAAAGGAAATTCAGATGAAATGTTCTGAGTTTTGGGAACTAAATTTAACTCTTGGAAACGTGTAGCCCAACACTGCCACTACTCAGCACCTTTTATTAAATGCACCTGAAAAAGACTCAGATGGAGCCGAGAGTATTCAAAAAAGTAAATTACCTAAACTCAAACTCTTCTTTTGGGGGTATGCTGCGCACTACAGTGCATGATGTTAATAGCATCTTGTCCACTTCCATACTTCTAGATCTTGCAGGGAATTTTTTTCAGTCTAAAATGAAAAATTTGTGAAGGTTCTAAATAATCAACTTAAGTTTCTTGTCTTATGGCACTATTTTTATGAAAAGGATTCATTTCTTATCCAAATTCGATTTTTATGCCGCCAAGCTCATCGCTACAATAACAATATAAAGATAATTATATATTAATGTGTACTGTGAAATAAACTGCTGTCTACGTAATGCGAAGGTAAAATACCACGAATATGAATTCATACTTGAGATGTTGTCGGTTGAAATGTTCTGGAATGAAGTTAAAGATGCAGAATCTAAATAACTCTTTCGAAAAAACGACCAAATGGTTTAAATAAGTAAAGATAAGAATAATAAAAATGCCGGTTTTTGTAGTTTACGATGGGGAGCTGAGCCTTCATAAGTTTGAGCAGAGTTCACTGGAGCTGTAACAGTAGGAAATCTAGATGCTGATGAAGTATTTTCAGTTTCAGCGGCAATTGAAGCAGATTTCAGTTTATATATATCTGAGTCCGCCGTTCTTGAAGTTGTTACTGTAGACTCAAACCAAATTGAAGTACGGCTATCAGTCCCATGAATCTTTTCAGATGACAATGGACAGTAAGTAGTGTACTCAGTAACAAAATCATCTTTGGTGAAAGTGATAAGAGATACACCAGTCGTTATTGATACCACGGAACAGTTTTTGTCTTCACAAGAGGTTGTTCTAAGCACTGTAGTAGGAATTGTTTGTTTCACAGTAGTTTGGACAGCACCGGAATCTGATGGCGATAATGGATAATAAGTTGTATATTCAGTGACTGCATTTCCACTAGTAACAGTGATAACAGTAATACCAGTAGAAACTGGAGTTGGCATGCATTTTGTACTATCACAAGAAGTAATAGTGATCACTGTAAACGAAGTATCATGTTTTGTTTTTATCTCAGTTCCAGCTATCGATACAGCATTGCCAGTAGTTAAAGAAGCAGACGACCAGGTGCTTTCTGAAGACAAGGCCAGCAAACTGGAACTCGATGAGATACCTGGTAAAATGGAATTTGGACTGGAGGTACTTAAAGTAATCGAACTGGAGATAGTTTTTGGTAGAGAAGATCCCCCCAGAGAGGTGGCTGATGGCACTGTGTTCAATGCTGAGCTAGTGTTCCAATATATTCCCGGTGAAAATGAGACAATAGAGCCTCCAACGGAGTTTGGGGATAGAATAGAGCTAGTTCTTGTTCCCTCGCTTGATGGCAAAGACAGGAATTTACTTGAAGAATGCGCTGGAGTAGGTTCGACAACAACCACTTCATCAGTACCGGATACGGTTTCGGTGGTAGTATAAGTGAAGTCACCTGTCCAAGTCGATGTGAATGAGGTGGTTGGAATAGGAACAACAACAATAACTTCATCAGTGCCAGAAACGGTTTCGGTGGTGGTATAGGTGTAGTCGCCTGTCCAAGTCCATGTGAATGAGGTGGTTGGAGTAGGATCGACAACAATCACTTCATCAGTACCGGATACAGTTTCGGTAGTGGTGTAAGTGTAGTCACCAGTCCAAGTCGAAGTGAATGAGGTGATTGGAGTAGGAACAACAACAATCACTTCATCAGTACCGGATACGGTTTCGGTAGTAGTGTAAATGTAGTCACCAGTCCAAGTCGAAGTAAAACTTGTAGTTGGAGTAGGTACAACCACAATTACTTCATCAGTGCCAGAAACGGTTTCGGTAGTAGTGTAAGTGTAGTCACCAGTCCAAGTCGAAGTGAATGAGGTGATTGGAGTAGGAACAACAACAATCACTTCATCAGTACCGGATACGGTTTCGGTAGTAGTGTAAATGTAGTCACCAGTCCAAGTCGAAGTGAAACTGGTAGTAGGAGTTGGAACTTCTACAATTACTGTTCCGGTTCCACCTTCACTTGCGGCGATAGTGGTTGTGTGAGTGTCGATACCAGTCCAGGTAGAAGTGTAACTGATAGTAGGAGTAGGCACTTCAACGATGACCGTTCCGGTTTCCCCTTCACTTGCTGGGATCGTCGTTATTTCAGTTTCAATACCAGTCCAAGTTGATATAAATGTTGTTGTAGGGATCGGGAGATCGACTTCAACAGTTGCAGTTCCACCAGGCGTAGCAGTATAAGTAGTTGTGCCGCTTGTTTCTTCAGTCCAAGTCTTGGTAGTGGAAATAGTAGGAATTGGTTCTTCTACTACAATTGTTATGGTATTTCCAGTTTGGTCACTACCAACTGAAGTTGCTGTGTACGTGCCTGTCCATGTAGAAGCAATGGTTGTTAGCTGCCATGGCTGATATATAATTACAGTTTCAATGGAATCTGTTCGGCCTGGTGAGACGGTTGTCGTGGTTAAAGAGGCCCCAGAAGTTGTAGTTATAGTAGTCATTAAATATGGTTCTATTTCAAGAACAACGACTTGTCCTGATGAAGTGTCCGTCAGAGTAGCAGTTGTTTTGGTTAAAACGTTTCCATATGATGTAGTATAGTAAGACGGTATCAGGAAGAACGTAGAAGTTATCGGTTCTGCAGTACAATCATTTGAAGTATCTGAGGCCTGATATACATTATCAAAAGTAGTAGCTACAAGCCCAGTTGGATTAGTTACCTGTAGAGAGAATGCTGCCCTCTCAAGTGCATTGGAGTAAACGAGTCTCATAGGGTAACATGTACCCGCCGCGAGCAGAACAGTTGCCGAAGTCGATGCTGCTGCCCCCGAGTAAAGCTTTGACGTATACATGAGAAACTCTGTCTTGAATGCGGCAGCTTCAGAGTTACAGCAGTCAAATGCTGCTCCAGCCCCTAAGAAGACAGCAGTAGAATCATCAACCGACGATAAGCTGAAAGTGTATGCCCCAGCTGTGGCGGCATAGTAGTATCCAGTTAGTTCCAACGTGAAATTAGTAAAAGTTATAGATTGCCCATATATAGTAGAAGTTCCTATAACTGGACTGTAAGATACGTCATCCCAAACGTTGAAGTTTATATTTGTAATTCCAGTGGCAGTTGCAACTAGTTCGGATGATTTATATCCACCCAGTACAAAAGATAATGAATTCATTGACGTGAAGTCAGAGTATTGGTACTTATAAAACTTAGCGGTAAATCCAGTAGTCAAAGCACTTGAAGACGGAATGGCGCATCCTGGAATGTTAGCCAGGCTCATACATGCAGTGATGTAAGATAAGATGAATAATAGTTGCAATTTCATATTCATTTTTCTCTTTGTATGCAAAGAATACTTTTGACAAAGAGTGGAAAAGGGAAGGAACTTTGTCGTATTTGTATACATAGAATCTAAGCTAAGCAAGTCAATTAAGCAATTCTAGCATCATTACTTAGATCCGATGCGTTGCAGAAAAAGATTTCATGCAACAAAATGTAGTAGTTGATTGTTCTGCAGCACTTCGAATACAACTAAAAGTTACTTCTTTATATTCTTGGCACAGAAGTTAGCTAAAAAATAATCTGCTTATACCAAGTATCTTAGATTAAAAAAATACTAAAGACATCTAGTATAGTAGCTTTCAAAAGGCCACTTCCTGGCTCAGGGCATTAAACTTCGGTTTTGAAATAGCCAAGACATCTTAGGGCTAATCTTCTACTTCCAGTAATCTATTAACTCCTTTCATGCTTTTTACTAGCTTCTTTTATATGAGTGGTAACAGAAGTTTTCTGGATTTAAATTCATAGTAGAGTAATCTGCTTACCTATTGGCGTATAGTTCAGATCCACCTTTTAGCTCTTTGTGCATCAGATTTTTATTTCTTTTTAACGGAGATCACAGTTTTCGAAGAAGCAGCATTTGAGACGTGAACAGTAGAAGAATCTTTTTGTCCATTTCGTAAAAAATGAAAGATTTTTCTTTGTTAAGTAAGCGCACCTGCATTCTTATACTAAAAATAAGCTTTGCCAAATCTTATGCAATAAACATAGAGGGCTGAGGATGCATGCTTGATTATTTTTACTGAATAGATGAAGAGCAAAGTAAATTCAATATTTATTGATAGATTATACAATAATATTTGAAGTTCTTCAGAACTTTCTTTCTAATGATCTTCGCTGTTTTACTCCTCGAAAGGGTACCGAATATCTTGTTTCAAAATTAATTTTTAGTGGACCATTATTCACAAAAAAGACTACTGAGAGACATCAGCGAATATAGTACATATATCTCACTGAAAAAATATAACAGATAGCTCCGTTTACAAACCTGTAGACAATCCGAAACTTAAGAATACCTGCACCAAAACAAAAAAAAACTTGTACTTTATACAAATGAAGTCCCTACTCTGAGCATCCCGATATTATCTTTCATGTGGCTCATGGAGATGCGAACATTTTTTCGTATGCAGAGAAGGTAGTTGAATGTAGAAGATAAGAAAGAGAAGCGGCCCGATGTTTCATTTTCTCAGAAATGGAAATGTCATTTATTAGAGTTTATCTACTAAAATAAGATTTCTAAATGACAAGGAATTCAAGCCACCGAATATTGACATAAACGAAGAGTATTTACAAGTTCGAATTCTTTTCAAAATACGGAATTGTATCGGAACCCGCGTATAAAATTACGTATAGTTTTTGTGATCTCATAAGAGTAGTTAACAATTTTACCGATTCACCCGATGTACCTTTTCAAATGTGCTTGGCTTTATGCATGAAGGTAAACTTTAGTCAACCTGTAAGCGAGTTTCATGAGATACCTCGCCGGAAAAATTTTTTCTTGTTGTCAACGAGCCAAGTCTTCTTTCATAAGCCGCTCTAAGCATCAATGGCTAAATTGAATCCTGTATGGCCAATATGCAAGCTTAAGATTAATGTGCTCAAAAGCAATTCTTCGAGAAAATGCAACATCCGAGATCCATAAAGGAAAGCTAGAACTGTATCAACATTGCATAAGGAATAAGTTTAAAAAAATTTAACTTCTTTCAAAAGGATGGGCGCTTTGACTTTTCATGCAAGTGTATGAATTCTAGGAAAAGCTACTGACGAGAATTATTTTCAAAATCTGAAACAAATTCAAATATATCACCTCCTTTTTACTTACTTTATCTCATTTGACGTGAACGTTGGCAAGAATAGACGAGGAGAAATTTTTTAAGATTCCGACCCACAACTTATTTTACGAGATTAATTCCTTTACATTTGAATTTGAAGAGGATACATCGCACTAGTGGTGTTTTTCAGAATTTAAGGCAGCTTATCTGCTGAATAACGGAAAAGTCTCTGAGCATGTTAGAAAGATTGGATGGTCATTTTTTTAGGCATTATTTAAGGCTAGATCTATGGATATGAATAAGTCGTCTTCAGCTATGTCCCTCTTTCATAAAAATTTGAATCAAAGTATTGCTTCGTAACTGAACTTCAGCAAAATAAACCATTTAACTAATAGTATAATTTATTTCTGCTCCGATATTTTTTTTTATCCTGGATTTCCCCATCATGGTTAAAATCGAAATCTCTAGCCTTCTTGACATTGTTCTATTTAGATAAAAAGTGCGTAGAACCTGATCTTAATTACCCTTGAAATGATTTTTGGATTTGGTTACGTTTTCGCCAAAGTTGGAAATATTAAAGTCTAAACCTAGGTGCCATCCTAGTAATAGGATTTGTGCTGTGAAAACAAAGTGACTTCAGCTACCTTAGAAACAAAACTCATACATGAGCCATTTGGTAAAAATTTTCATATGCGTACAATTGATATCTTCCGTGTCGGAACAATTTTTATGCAAAGTTTTCTTTTTGGAAAGTTCTTCCGGATTGTGAAGTTGACAAGAAAATCTTCCGTGAGGTGGGCAAAAATGATATCTGAAGAGTCTTGAATTTTCATGCGGAGAGTCTTAAAGATGGACTTCGGAAGAAATCATGAAAATAAAACAATCGATAGAAGTAGAGCGTGCAGAATAAAATTTCCACATTATTACATCAAGGTAAGCTTAGGATTTAGAAAAGTTCTCATATCATCTCATTGATAATTTTGAAAACAAAAGTAGATCATCCTTTAAGTATTTATAAAATCATTCTTTCTAGCTAGCTATTGGTGTTCCTAGATCCCGTGTTACATCATTGGAAAATTTGGTGTTATTTTGCCTTGCAATTATACTTCCGTTACCAAATGTGCTCAACAAATATATATATAAATTCTTCTACTCTTTCTTTTTTGAGAATACGCTTCAGCTATCAGTTATTGTATACGTATAATAGCATTACGTGTTTCTTCTAGTAGTTAATCTAGTTAATATCAATTTTTTTTTTGAATCTGAAGAGAAATATTTTGAGATTCTTCTTAGGGTGTTAGGGTGTTAGGGTGTTAGGGTGTTAGGGTGTTAGGGTGTTAGGGTGTTAGGGTGTTAGGGTGTTAGGGTGTTAGGGTGTTAGGGTGTTAGGGTG
>JAJMKG010000065.1:0-32524 GCA_030563865.1 Dujonia oleophila | reverse complement strand
AACCACCACCTACAACCCCCACACAAAACTGCCAGTTTCCTCTTGATCTTCCCAAATTCAATCCAGTCCTCTCATTACTACCTCATTATCCTTCAAACTCTAGTTTCTATCGAAGAACAGTAGCTGCCTCCCATGTGTTCAGCCACAACAGAATGCAACACATTATATGCAGTACACTTACCTCAGTCAAACCACCACCCACAACCCCCACCCAAAACCTCCAGTTTCCTCTTGATCTTCCCAAATCCAATCCAGTCCTCTCATTAACACTCAATTACATCCTTAGAACGCTTCTAAAACCTTGTAAATCACCAATCACCCACCCCCCACATCCCCTTCAACCCCATACCGTCCTGCACACAGTGCGGGCCTCAAGCCAATCACAAATTGAGAATTTCAATTTTTCAATTTTTTTCGTTTGGAGGCCACAAAAAACTAAAAGAGACACTTCAGTTTGTAGTGGAACGATATAACACGCTCCTCCCCTCCTCATCCACACCCTAAACCGACCCCACAAACATTATGTTATCTCGTGCTTCAGTTCGTGCATTCAGCTCCACCTCAGTGGCCGCTCTCAAGGTTTCAGCAAGAGAAGCACCAAGCTCCACTCTTTCTAGCTTGTCAGTTGTCGTAAACAACGCCGGATCCAAGACTGGTAAGTCCGGTGTATCTCACTTATTATCCAAGTTTAACTTTTTAAACAACGAAAGCAAGTCAGCTTTGAGATTCGCCAGAGAATCCGAATTGCTTGGAGGTACCTTTTCTACCTCTGTCACCAGAGATGCCATCGTATTGAACACCCAGTTCCTTAAGGAAGACTTGCCATACTACGTCGAAGCCTTGGGTAACGTCTTAGCCAAGCCAGCATTCAGACCATTCGAGCTCCCAGAAACCGTCTTGCCAGTAGCCAAGGCTGAATACGAAGTAGCCTCCTCTGATGCCGCCTTCGTTGCCTTGGAATCCTTACACGAACTCTCGTTCAGAAAGGGTTACGGCCAACCATTGTACTACGATGGGGCTAAGCCAGTCTCCGTTGAAGAAATCAAGCAATTTGCTGACGATGTGTACACCAGTAGCAATGTCTCTATCTACGGATCCGGAGTGAACGAGGCAGACTTACAACTGTTTGTGAGCCAGTCTCCATTTGCCTCCTTGAAGGAAGGTTCCAGTGCTGCTTCTGCTTCCACCTCAACTTTCGTTGGTAAGGAATCCAGAATCAGAGCCGCCGGTACTTCAGTCGCCGTCATTGGTGTTCCAGTCAAGACTTCCCAATTCTCCACATACGAGTTGTTATCCACTGCCATCGGTTCCAGTGTCCTCCCATCTGCTGCCTCTCCATTGTCCGCATTGCCAGGAACTGCCTCCTCCACCTTGTTGAAGTACCAAGACGCTGGTTTGTTCTACGTTGTTGTTGCTGACGCTGACGCTTCTGTAGTTGCTTCTTCCATCAAGGCCGCTAAGCAAATTTTGACTTCTGTTTCTGCTGCTGACTTGTCCAAGTCAGTCAAGACCACCAAATTGTCATTAGCCTTACAATCCACCTTTGAATCTCCATTGGACATTGCCGTTGACGCATCTCCAAAGGCCGACTTCTCCTTCAAGACCGATGCCTTCAACTACGTTGCCATTGGGGACGTTGACGTTTTACCTTACGCTGATGAATTGTAAGCGGAGCGGGGAAATAAAGACTGAAAAGAGAAACGAAAAGAAGAAGAAAAAAAAAAATAAAATAAAAAGATTCACCATACATATACAACAAGAACTGATTAAGTAGGAGGAGGATATTAGTTTCATCATCATCAATGTTCGACATATAGATCAATACAATTAATCGAAAACAGTGCAAAGAGAAATTTGTATTATTATTTTAGACTAGTGGCATTGAGAGTCCCTGACTGTATCTCTCAGATCTCTTCGAGGTATCCTTCTGTCATCACAACCGCTCACCTCCACTCTATTCTCCGTCACCACCGCTCATCTCCACCTCTAATCTCCATCTCCATCTCCATCTCCATCTCCATCTCCATCTCCATCTCCATCTCCATCTCCACCTCCATCTCTCCTAACTACTAAGCAGAGGTCGTGCGTTTACCAATTCCAACATGAAAAAAGAACAGAAAAATCACTCCAACCACATCAGACCCTACTCTAGCCTCTATTCCAGCATTACAATGTCCGATTTCGAAGAGAACGCCTTCAACGACGGTCAGGAGAACTACGAAGACTTCGATCAACCCGACCATTTCTCGGAAGATGACTATAACGAGCCAGAAACCGATGCTCACGCCTCCAACGAAAACGGCGCAGATGTGGCTATGAAGTCGGAAGACGGTAGGGTCATTGTAAACGGTGGTTTAGGGCCCAACGATGAGGCTTACGCCAAGGCAAAGGCCACCAAGGAGTTGTCGATCGCAAAAGAAGACAGAAGCACCACCCCATACATGACAAAGTACGAGAGAGCCAGAGTTTTGGGAACTAGAGCCCTTCAGATTTCTCTTAACGCTCCAGTGTTGGTGGACATCGAGGGGGAAACTGATCCTTTGCAAATTGCCATGAAGGAATTATCACAGAGAAAGATCCCTTTGGTGGTGAGAAGATACTTGCCAGATGGATCGTTTGAGGACTGGGGATGTGACGAATTGATCATCGATAATTGAGCTGTAGTAGCTGTTGATTGGTAGAGATGATGTGTTGATGTGTTGATGTGTCGATGTGTTGATGTGTTGGTGTGATGATGTGTCGATGACGATGTGTCCATGTTGATGTGTCGACGACGATGTGTCCATGTGTCTAGATGTTGATGTGTTGGTGTGTTGATGTGTTGGTGTGATGATGTGTCGATGTCGATGCGTCGAGTCGATGTCGATGTGTCGATGTGTCGACATGTTGATGTAACGAGGTTGCTCGCCAGAGTTGCTGGAAGTCAGACGTCAGCAGGCGATGTAGCCAAAGCAAATAAAATAAAGTAGAATAGTAATAAAGTAATATAGATAGTCGAGACTGAACTGTCGTTAGCATACAATGTACAAGATGCAAAGAGAAGTGTAGCTAGGTGTACTAAGGTGTGTGACGCTGTGGTTAGAGCGTAGTGGTTACAGCATCTGAATATTAGCGCAGTAGTTCATTAGAAGCATTGCACTTAGAGATGGTAGATATAGTGTAGTGAGATGGAGAGGCTGTCGATGAGATGAAGCTCCTATGAACTGAAATAGTAACATAATATTCATTAGTATGCCCTATGAGCGTTTGTTAGTCCGAATACATTCACCGCACTGAGGGGGTCTTGCTATTGGAAGTCTAGGATGAACTAGCATTGGATGCTGGAAGCTGGTTCCCACTTATGTTCATCAGAAAGGGTGTGGCAGAAGCAAATAAACGTAAAACCGCTAACATGAGGCGCCGGGATACTCTGCTTATTCTGGTATATCAACCTGCGCGAAACTGGTCCAAAGTAACCTCACCACACCTTCTCAAAAGCCATTCGTTGCTCTTTGCCACATCTTCTCCATTAGAATCTTATTAAACAAGTACCAACCTTTCTAATTCCAACGCTGACTACATAATCTTAACGCATTCACCAGCATTTCTCGTTTCTTGTATATCTCTGTACATATTCAATGCATTCACCAGCATATCTCGTCTCTTGTATATCTCTGTACCTATTCAATGTAAGCATCCAACCACTTGGACGCCAAAAACACCTTCTTCCCATCGATCTCCTCCTTTGTGAACCCATTGACCAATTTGTCAAACGTCTTGCGCTCCAAACGGTGATCTCCTGATCCTATCTCACCTAGCTGCACCGAGCAGCACGCTTCCTTCAACTTATCTACGTCAATGACGACTTCCTCTTCTGTCGTGCTGGCCCCAGCATTCTCCTCTGCAAACACCTTCAACGCATTGTAGATGGTAAGCTTGTCGTCAAACTTCAGAAATTCCTTGGCCATGATATTGGAGAATTGCGTGAAGTTGACGCCTTCGTTGCCGTCAAGCATGGTAGTCAACTGGGCCTCGGTGGGCGTGGGAAGGCCCATGGTGGTATACAAGTTCTTCAAGTCCTGCTTGGTGATGGTGGAGTCACGCGAATCACCGTCAATGATGGTGAAGGCATTACGAAGCTGTACCTTCTGGTTGTTAGAGAGAGTATTAAGCGCGGACATTATCAATAAAAGCGTAGCAAGAAGCTCTCAAGTTTTCTGTATAGTTTAGTCACTGACAGTTTTTATAGTTGGTTCACCAGCCGTCTTCAGTACAGTTGATCCGCCAAGTATATATCGCTCTACAACGTGCACGGAACTAGCAAATAACACAAGCACAAGTCTCTTATCTCTTTCTCAAGTCCTACTGTTGCCTTTACAGTCTTGACTCAGTTCCAAGCAATTGTTAACCGACAAAAAGAGTGTTGCAAAGCTCGAGGCCATTTTTGTTTGCGCGAAAAGGTAAACAACGCGGATTCCAAAAGACCTCCACTATCATTTAGTAGCGATTTCCCACTGAAACGTCAGCCAATGGACGAAACCTTGTATAATCAGCCAGTCGTGATCGATAACGGATCCGGGAACCTCAAATCCGGGTTTGCAGGCGAAGAAAAGCCCAAGGCGTACGGGTCGTCGATAGTAGGACGGCCCAAGTACCAGAAAGTCATGGTGGGGTCCACCATCACGGACGGCAGCGGGTCGCACGAAGACATATTTATAGGCAATGCCGCTCAGAACAACAGGGGGCTCCTCAAATTGAAGTACCCCGTGGAACACGGCATAGTCACCGACTGGGCGGACATGGAAAGGGTATGGCACTACACGTACCAGCAGGACTTGAAGACAGAGCTGGAAGACCACCCGTTGCTCATCACCGAAGTGCCCTTCAACCCAAGACGAAATCGAGATAAGATGTGCCAGGTGTTGTTTGAGCTGTTCAATGTTCCCTGCCTTTACATTTCCATCCAGGCGGTGTTGTCGTTGTACGCCCTGGGCCGCACCACTGGTGTGGTGGTGGATTCTGGCGATGGGGTTACCCACATCGTGCCGGTCTTCGAAGGGTTCCTGTTGCCCAACAGCATGAAACGGTTGGACGTGGCTGGGAGAGATATAACGGAGAACTTGGCCTTGCAGATCCGAAGGCTGTCGGGGGTCCGCTTGACCAGTCTGCTGGAGTTTGAAATTGCCAGACTCATCAAGGAGAAGTGCTGCTACATTCTGCGGGACATCGAGAGAGACGAGAAGATGTTTTCGAGATTAGAGGCCACCGCTGGAGTCAGTTCTGGCGCCATAGAGTCGTACAGGTTGCCCGACGGGCAGCTTATGCAAGTCGGCATAGAGAAGTTCAGGGCGCCAGAGATCTTGTTCAACCCCGAGTTGATCGGCGAGGAGTCGCCGGGCGTCCACCAGTTGACCAGTTTGGCCATTAGCAAGACCGACTTGGACTTGCGACCCGTGCTCTACAAGAACGTGATCCTTTCGGGCGGGAACACCTTGTTGAAGGGGTTCGGAGACAGGATGCTCCTGGAACTCAAGAGTATCCAGCTGCTGCCTTCTTCCACGGGCTCCAACTTGAAGGTGAAAATCTACGCTCCTCCAGAAAGAAAGTACTCCACCTGGATAGGTGGTTCGATTCTCGCGGGATTGTCAACATTCAAGAAGATGTGGGTGACATCTAGTGAGTACCAAGAGAACCCAGATATTGTCCACAAGAGGTACTTGTGATTGATTTGCCCACTGGAACTGCTTACAGAAAGTAAATTGACTAATTAAGATCCACATTGACCTCAAGTGGTGCGTACAGAATTAAGCTGGCCACTAGAGGCACATATAGGATCATCTTGACCGCTAGGAGTGTTAATAGGGTTAAGTTGACCGTTTGAGATAACTAAAGGGTTGAAATTGACCATTAAAGGTACATACAAGTATTCAACTGCCAGATGTACTATAAAGGACAAATGACTAGGTAATCAGATAATCAATTACTCGTTTATTACAAAGATTACTATTTAAATGCAGTAGTACCTGTCACCAAAGTCACCTAATCCTGGCACAATGTACTTGTTCTCGTCCAACTTCTCGTCAATTCCTCCGGTGATAATCTTAACATCCGGGTACTTGGCCTGGAATGCTTCGATCCCCTCTGGAGCCGCCAACAAGTTCAAGAAGAAAATTCTGTCCATCTTGACTCCTCTGCTCAACAAGACTTCCACTGCCATCATGGCACTGCCTCCCGTGGCTAACATGGGGTCAAGAAGGAAAACATAACGGTCGTGGATGTCTTCTGGCAACTTTTCATAGAAAAGTTTAGGCAATGCGGTCTCCTCATCTCGCTGAATCAAAATCTTACCGATTCTAACTGATCTACAACAGTCTCTCAAGCCCTGTTCCATGGACTCACCGGCTCTGACAATAGAGACACCGCAAATCTTACCGAGGAACTTGGAGCCCTTGTATTCGTAGTTACCATAACACTTCACTATAGCATCCTCGACTGGTAACTGGTTCAAGCCCTCTTCTACAAGCAACCTGATAATTCTATCTGAGTAGAAGACGAAGTCACCTCTTTTGGTGGTGTTGTCACGAATAATCGAGTATAAGCCGATAAGCTGTTTAGTTTGGGGGAGTACGATAAGGTTTTCTGAAGGCATAATTGAAGAGAATTCGCTTGTTTAGGGTACAATGGGGTAGAGAAATGTGGAGATCTGGCGATGACTCTCGTTTATCTCTATTGCGCCGGCCTAACTCATCGGGCGCTGTATGCAGGAGCTATCAATGGATGTGATTAGGACTGATTGGCGGGAAGCCTCGAGTGGCTCTGGCGCTGGCTGCCGTAGGAGAGGTGGCATAGAGGGAAAAGGGAGACAAGCGGCTTTGGTTGAAGAGAGATATTTTTGAGAGAGATATTATTGAAAGGGACAGAAGGTTGGTGTATAGCATAACGCATATAATATTAAATTTCAGTGCATTCTTTGTGCTTACCGTATGGCTTTCTGCCGTTCAAACAGCCCGCGCCGCATTAGCTTGTTCTCGGACTCTTTGGTGTTTTCGGTTAGTGGGGTGATACAGTACTATGCAGTAGAGTAGTAGTTTGCATTTTACTGTGCTATTCTATTCTTGTCAGTGCGCAGTATATTATAGTAGCCTGTGCAGTGCATCTGGTGCTTTACTGCTGAGTTGTTTTACTTCTTTCCAGGTTTCCTCTACGCTTTTCTTATGGTTAAACAAGGCTTATGTAAACCTGTACTCATTCAAAACTGTGCTTATTCAAAACAGAGCTCTGTACGATAAACATTGGTCAACATTAGCGCATTCAGTTTCTACAATTGAGTTACTCTTTCCATCCTATTTCTCTTCATCTTTCACTCTTCGTTTAACATCTACATCGCGCTTCTCCTTTTAACTTCCATTTATTCTACATATACCACATTAATTTGAGCTATTCTGGAGGCGCAAAAGGGTTGTCGATAATCTCACTTCCATCTACTGGGGAGATAGTGAGCAAAGTTGGCCCTCTTACTACCACTAAACCAAGATTTCTGGTCTCTTTGGTTAAAACACTGTCATCTTCTGGGTCTAAAATTAGTTAGTATAAGCTTATAAAAAATCACTTGGAATCACTAGAACGAGAATTAATGCTCATATATCCAATTTCCAGTCCCCTTTCTGCCAAATAAGAATCCATCTAGACTCTTAAAACAGCACTTTTCAAAAATTCGAAAATTCCAAAAAAAAAAAAAAAAATCCCACATACCTCTAAGTGTTTCAACTACATCGTCCAACACCAAGTTCATTAACTGGTCAAACCCCTTCAAAGTGCCCACTACTTGTCTCCCCCCAATGAACTTCACACGGATTTGTTGATCTTTGTACTTTTTCAAGTCTAAAATGGCCTCCCTTTTGGGGCCATCTGGCTTCTGTGCATTGTTATTCTGTCTTCTTCTGTTATTGTTGTTGTGACGGTTTTCCTTGTGGTTATTTTGCTACATCTGTTAGTATATTTTTAAAGGTATGAGAATTTAAGCAATGTAGCCAACGAAGGCAAGCTTTTTTTTTTCAAAATTTAAGCGCAGATCTTCTGTGCTGGTCCACTTCTGTACATACATTCTCCATTTTAACTGTATTGTCTATAAATATTACGAGATAATGCTGGTGTAAATTGGCCTCCATGTCCAACTCTTTAAAAGTGGAAGCGACTGAAAAAAGAACGAGAAAAGTTCATGTCGGACTGCATATAGTACTGTGCAGGCTCTGGGTGAGCACAAAATGGCTGCAAATCTGGAGATAGTGTTGCAAGCCAATGGTGTCGGTGCTAGGACTTCAAAGATGAGGTGAATCATTCATATTCGAGTCTTTTGAGTCTAAATTGGTAGCTATTCAATGAGTAGATTGGGACTTCTTTTAGAAATATGATAATTTCTATATTTTTAAGTCGAATAAGAGCCAAATTTTACGTTTTTGAAACAGAATATAACTTAGATAAACTACAAAGGCAAATTGAAGATTAGTGTTGGATTCTGTTCAAAGCAATTTCTTGTTACATGCACCAACGATCACTTTCTTTTTATATAATCTATATAAAATCCAGAGAAAACCTTCTTTAACGCATGTCTCCCATCGTACAACGGAAATACCCCAATAGCAAAGAATGCAAGGTACACCCAAATCATCGAAACTACTGTCCACCCTCTGAAGAACTCAATTCCCCAGATATAGTCCCTGTACAAAGGTAATGGCCACACAACCCATGTCAATAGAACCATAAATATCAATGAAGCATAGGCAATTTTGACTAAGAAGTCAATTTTTTTCGTTTCATTTGCTTCTCCTTCAGTACCATTATCTGAAGCTGCTTCTTGGTCACTCTCTACTCTAACCTTGGAATTGCCTTTTTCATTCTCTTCCGAGTACGAACTGGAGGTTTCATCTTTGCTTAGAGCCTCTTCTTCAACGACAATAATTTTGGCTTCTTGGAACTTGCTCCAGTCAAATTTATACGGATTGACCGTATAGCTTAAAATAACACTAAGAATAGCTGGCACGAAAACTGCAGTTAGCCCTCCATACAAACAAGGCAACTGCTGACCAGTACTAACAATGGTTACATCGCCGTAGAAATGATATGCCGTAGAGAGCCATACAGCTATACCAAAAATAATTCCCGCCACAGGAGACACGAAAGCAGCTAAGGTGGTTTGGCGTTCCCAAGTAATTGTCAAAACCAACGGAACTACCCCCGGACAGATCACCATCGACAAGAAGTATCCCATCCAAGTTGTGTCAACACCAACATAGTGCAACATAATCGAGAAAGCTGCTGAGAATAAACCGAAAAACACCACCCCAAAGTGAGATACCCTTATCAAGTGTTTGTTTTCAGCGTCAGGCTTTATATACTTTTTATAGATATCGAAGGATATGATACTACTAACTGAGATCATTTGTGCACTAACAGTTGATGTGACCGCCAAGTAAATTGCTAGCAAAATTGCGCCTACAGCCCCATCTCCCAATACTGCCTTTAAAACATAAGGTAACCCTAACCCGTTGTTGATTTCGTAATTGGTCATCTTTCTAGGGTAAGTTGGGAAGATCGGACTACCTTCCAACACAATGTTAGCCAACCCAACTATTGTTCCCAAGGGCCAAACATTTGCAAAAATAGTTACGGCAGCAAGAAGATAACCAGGCACAGCAGAGTGAATATCAGAACTAAAACTTTTCTGCCAGAAGGAACTATCCATTACAGTCAAGCCAAGATCTCCCAAAGTATGGATTAAGCCAAAAATAATTGCACCTTGAGACTTTCCTGTTAAGAATGAACCCTTATAGTTACCTTCAACATATCTATCGTCTTCGTGCTCTAAAACTAACTTATAGAGCCCATCAATCCCTCCAATATGAGGTGACAGCAAAACCGCCGTGTTTATATAGCATAAAATGATGAGTAAAATAAATGTATGAGCAAAATCAGTTAAAAAGGTGGACTTTAAACCACCAACAGTTGTGTAAAGCAAAACACCAAATGGAATTAACATAGTACTAGCGACTATGTGGAGATTCCCGGCAATAGCTGAGATCGCACTAGCAGCCCCAAGAATCATGAATGAACACGAGAGAAGGTTATTTACTAAACATAAAAACATGAAAAGTAGATGGCACGCTTTGCCATACCTCAATTCAACAATTTCAAGACATGTGTGACTACTAGGAATTCTCTTTTTAGATATAATTCCAACCACGCTCATAAGACATATATGGAATGCTAAACCTGCACCATAGTAAAAAGAACTCATTATTCCATAATTGTAGACCATGGTAACGACCCACAAAAATTCGGTAGCCCATGTCCATGACGAATAAACTGCACTAGCAGTCAACCCGACCCCAACGCTTCTATTCGCTACCATGAACATTTCCGTAGAATGTGCATTTTCATGCAAGTACTTAGACATGAGTTTAGTTGCAACAACGATAGAAAGAGCGAACAATCCCCCTATTCCAACTAGAACACCGTAACCCACTGCTTGGCTCAATAAGTTTACTTCAAATGTACTCATATTTACTTCTCTGCTAGAGCCTCTTCTTCTGATTATCCATTAGCTGGGATGCAGAAGGATGGTTTTCTATTTATAATTGTGCTTGCATCAAAGTTTTCGAATATCTCCTGAAATATGTCAAGTTGCTACCGGATGAATACATGCTCATGGGCTCTATGTCGCAATAGTACGTCTAGAATACTATCAACCTATAGATCGGCATTGTAGTTCAAAGAGCGAGCTATGTGCGATTAAGGTTTGAGATGTGGCTGCAAATTTCAATTGTTGCAACATCGCAGGTAACTTGCATAATGCATTATGTAGGGCTGAATCCACAGTACATCAACCCCGTGGAGCGTCAATCAAATCGGGATGGGAAGTCTAGGACAGGAATAGAATTGAATAGCCTTTTTCCTTTTGGTAAAAGGTGGGGTAGATTACGATACAGCTGGAAATTGGAGACTCGCACTTGATCAACGGTTTCCGGTGGTTAGTGTGATTTTTTTTCCCATTCCTAACATGTGTATGAACTGGTATGTCAACGAGATTGACAATGAATGTAAGTTATCATGTGGGCTTGCTACAAAGCTTCCAACCGTTTCAAATCAATTTTATAAAACGAGGGAAGTATTAGCAATTGGTTAGGAGAATTAAGTATTTCAACTTTTCTATGGCGCAATTATCCCAGCAATTCTTTTTGATATTATGTACTGTTTCCCGAAAAGGGCCAATGGAATATCCTGAGGAGAATAGATCAGGGCCGAATTCCGGAGCTATTATCAAAAACTACATTATTTTCAACAATCAGATTAGCTTAAGCGCTAAGACATAGAGATTCGTGTCGTCCGGCGTTTGGACAAGCATGGAAAGCAAACAGCCGCACTCTCTGCATTATCATACATTGATGTCTAAAGTGTGGTTGCAGTGATCCACTGGTAACTACGCATAGCCAAAGCTTAAACATTCACTGGAGATCATGATTGCGCAATTTGCGATTGATATTAGATCGGCTGACTTGAAGTGAAATGACTCCTCTGACTATCGTACCCCACATAAAGTAGGCTAAGTATTCGATAATATAAAAGCGAAGAAAGTTCAGCTTCTTAATAACCCTTCTTTGCGAGGATCTGTATTAGTTATATTACTCTTGACTAAATATGACCAAAGAAAGAAAGCCTCTTATTATAAATGCGTTTGACATGGGGACCAGTGGTCTCCAGTCACCTGGATTATGGAAACACCCGGATGATCAATCTGTCAAGAAGGATTTGGACTACTGGATCAATTTGGCTAAGCTCTTGGAGAAGGGTAAATTTAATTCTGTTTTCTTAGCTGATGTATTGGGAGGGTACGATGTTTACAATGGGCCAAGAAACCTTAAGGCAGCTATCAATTCTGGAGCTCAATGGCCAGTTTACGAACCCAGCTTGTTTGTTCCTATTATGGCTGCAGTTACTAAAAATTTGACTTTTGGAGTAACCTTTAGTACTGTTAGCGAAGCTCCATATCATTTCACAAGAAGACTTGCTACTTTAGACCAATTAACTAACGGAAGAGTTGGCTGGAATGTTGTATCATCATACTTAGATAGCGCTTCGAGAAATACCTTAAATGGGGCAAACTTACCCCCACACGATGAAAGATATCAAAGAGCTGAAGAGTACCTCCAAGTGGTTTACAAGTTGTTTTTATCGTCTTGGAGTGACGATGCAGTTAAACTAGACAAGAAACTGGGAATCTTCACCGACGACAAGAAGGTTAGAGAAATTAACCATGAAGGCAAGTTCTTCAAGGTTCCGGGTCCCAATATTGTTTCACCTACTCCACAGAGATTGCCAGTCATTTTACAAGCAGGCTCTTCACCTTCAGGAAAGGACTTTGCTGCGAGGAATGCAGAGATTGTGTTTCTCACAACATTCACACCAGAGAGCTTGGCTGAAAAGATTGCAGAAATCAAAAACATCGCTAAGGAAAAGTATGGAAGGCCCGAAGGCTCAATCAAGTTTCTTCAATTAATCACCACAGTTATTGGGAAGACCAGCGAAGAAGCAGCAGAAAAGTACAAATACTACAAGAGCTTTGGTGACAAGGAAGGTGCTCAGGCGCTTTTCAGTGGATGGACCGGAATCAACATTGGTCAGTTTGATCCAGACGAGCCATTAGCAGACACGGGAAGCAATGCGATTCGTGGAGTTGTTGAAAATTGGACAAAAAGTGCTCCTGGTGATCCTCCTAACTTGAAGAAGACAAGAAACTACGTCGCGGAACAGATCACTGTGGGCGGACTCGGACCAGTATTTTACGGTACCAAGGAAGAAGTTGCAGATGAAATAGAGAGGTGGGTCGATGTATCGAAAGTCGACGGGTTCAACTTCACTTACGCCATAACCCCTGGTACGTTTGAAGAAATAGTGAACGACCTTCTCCCAGAATTGAGGAAGCGAGGTTTAGCCTGGGAGGACTATCCAGAGGAAGGTCAAACTTTCAGGAAGCAAGTCTTTGGAAATGACGGGGAAGATCCAGATTTCGTTGCTCCTACCCATCCAGCATACAAGCTTAGATGGAGATCGGGTGTTTCAAAGGAAGAATTCGAAGAAAGTTTGAAAGAAGCCAAGTCTGAGTAAGATATAGAACTTTATAGCGAGCAAATTTGCAGCCATTTCGAAGCACGCCAACCAACCTTTGTTCTAGAACGTACGTAGACACCATTTTCTTCCATGGAAAAGGAAAAATAAACAAACTATAACCCATTTTATCCAATGTAGCCGGCGCTCAGACTCTTTTCTTTCCGATACTAGTTAGCCTGCCAGCGTATAGTGCCACCCAGCCCAGTGGCCTCTCGTGTGGGGGGTCCTGTATCTAACTTAAAATTAGTATGCGACATGGTTCCAAAATTTTTGGCCCCAGTTGGATTTTAGTTTGTTTCTTCTTCTCCTCAAGGATGTCTGATATCAGTGTATTTGTGACTTCAGAGTTGACATCTTCGGAAAGGAGAATATCGCCTCAATGGGACTTGTCGTATTTGAAAAAAAAAATAGAGCAAATCACCGGAGTAGAGCCTCAATTCCAAAACATTTATTTATATCCTAATTCCACGTCTAATGAGTGCGTAGTGATTTCAGACAGCAGAGACCATTCTGACGAAAGAGACCGCACCGTACTTATATCTTCGTTAAAGGGACTTGTACCCTACTGTAGATTGCATGTTAAAGATGGAAACCCGGACTCCATTTTGGCCCAGCTTGAAGAAGAGGAGAACAACGAAGAAAGTGGGACAGAACCAGCGTACCAGTTCAAATTGAGCGAAGACGAGTATTCCAAAAAGAGCAACACAGTTTTAAACTGGAAGAAGCTGAACCAACTCGGAAGGTTTGATCCTCAATTTGACCAAATCAAGCAGAGAAACATGGAGGAAAACTTAGAGATCTCGTCCAGCATGAAGACTGGCGACAGGTGTAGAGTGATCAATATACAGGGCGAGAGAAGAGGTGTGGTGAAGTTTGTTGGCAAGATTCCAGAATTGAGTAAGGACGAAGTAGAGGACATCTGGGTTGGCGTGGAGTTCGACGAACCTGTTGGAAAGAACAACGGAACCATTGATGGCAGAAGAATCTTTGAATGTAGGCCTGGCCATGGCAGTATAGTTAAGCCTAAGCAGGTAGAGGTTGGAGACTTTCCCGAGTTGGATCTCTTCGACAGCGACGATGAGCTTTGAGCTATGAAGAGCCTCACAAGCTGAGTGGTGAAGAGCCGATGAGCTGCGGATGAGCTGAGCGATGAACGGCTTGTGAGCTGAGCGCCAAACATTCTTCGAGGGCTGAGCGCCAAAGCTTCTACGAGCTGATAACCTGAGCGGACCCCCCACTATTTCTCTAACTTATCTAACACACTAATATACACTACCCATACACGACAGCTTCTTGTTTTTCGTACCTCAAAGAACCTTCGAGTCCGTCTCGTCTGCACTGCGAATGCGACTCTTAAATGTCTCAAGGTCGTGCCCGGAGGGTGCGGTAAACGTCAACACAAGATATTGATTAGTAAATACAAAAAAAAATAGTAAAACTGCAATACCTTCTTTATAGCTGTTTTGGGAGTATAGTTGCTAATATGTTCGAATTTATCTATGACTATGTCGAAAGAGACCAGTTCATCAAGTACTTCAGGTTGACGATCTTTATTGCTGCGTACATCATTTTCAGAAGATACTACAGTGAATGGGCCAAGATGAAGCAAGTTGAGAGACAGATCGCCATTGACCAAAAAGAGAAGGCCGAAAAGCCAGAACTCGAAAGAAGGGAAAAGGAAGAGCAAGAAAACAAATTGAAGCAGGAAGCTGCCACTTTTGGATGGGGGAAGAAGACCAGAAAGAACGTTAAGCTCGCTGAACGGGAGTTGGAGGAAAGTGCTGCCAATTTGAGAGCAAGACACCAGACTTCTTACGATGCACAGGAGGATCACGACATTGATGATTTGTTGGAGGACTAGCGGTCCAAAAAAAAAAAAGAAAAAAAAAAAAAGACAAAACTCAATAAAAGCAAGCAGTAGTAGTACTAATAATGAGATGGAACTCTCGACACCTGAAAAATATACAAATATCGAAAGCATAACTCTAATAAACAGTATAGATGGCACTTGAGCAGTAGTTATGAGATGTAGAGCAAAGTGTAAACAATAAATAAAAAAAAAAAAAAAAAAGAGAAAAGGCCCAAAGATCAACTTCCGAGCTTCTGATCATTCACAAGGATAAACTATCTGGCTTCATAGAACCACTGCCAACAACATGGCCCCTTAACCTGTAGTCACCGGCCCCTACCTCCTCTGGAGAGGTAGCCGGCGGTTGTCATCTTGAAATCAACACGTGATACCAATCACGTGACTGAAAAATTCCCACTCGCTCATCTCGAAAACCTTTTCATGCGATGAGTTCTTCTACTACTCATTGCACCCCCACAGTTAACCAGACAGGGACCAATTCCATCTACATTTTCGAAGAAACATGGCCGGCGATCCCTTCTTATCGGATCCCTCGAAGAAAAGAAAGCGTCCCACTAAAAATACGTCGAGAAATTCCAAGCCAAACGGCTCCAACCCAAAATCCAGATCAAGAGAATTGCATGACGAGGAAATCTCAGGTGCAAGCGATACAGATGACGAGGAACCCAACAAGGATGATGATGAAATCAGCGTAGATGGTCGTGATAGCGATGAACTCTCTTCCGATGAAGAGTTTGGCGACGAAAACGCAGCCGATAAGAGAAGAAGGCTTGCCAAGCAGTACCTTGAAAACCTCAAGCAGAACGAGCTCGGAGGCGCTGACGAAGACGACGAATTCTTCGACGCCCAGGACCTTGACGATGATATAGTCTCCAGGAGATTACAGACGGATGTTGCTGAGCAGAAGGGTTACGTATACAAGTTCATTGGCGAAAAGGTCAAGGCCCAGCTCGAAGACGTTACAGTAAAGACTACCAGAATCGGATCAAAGAGTTTAACTAGCATGGCCATAAGGGCACCGTATGTGTACACGGTTTCGAAGGATTGTGAGTTGATCAAGTGGGAGATTGGTGCCAATAATAAGATCGACAGAATAAAGCATACCAAGGGCGGGTCCAGGAAGTTCCTCACGATCAAGAACGAGCAACGGTTGAACCACCACTGTGACCATATCCTCTGCGTGGCTGCTTCTCCCGATGGGAAATATGTGGTGACTGGAGGAGCAGATGGCAGACTCATTGTGTGGTCCAGTGAGAACCTTTCGTGCTTGAAGGTGTTGGAGACCCGTAGTGCTGTCAACCTGATTGTCTTCCGTAGGGGAACGGATCAGTTGTACGCTGCATGTGCCGATCTCAGAATAAGAACGTACCTGATTAACCAATTTGCACAACTAGAAGTATTGTACGGGCACCAAGACAACGTGACGGAAGTTTCGTGTTTGTCCAGAGAAACATGTGTGTCCGTTGGTTCTCGAGACAAGACGGCGTTGTTCTGGAAGATTGCTGAAGAGTCGAGATTGACGTTTAGAGGAGGAGATTCGACCGAACGTAGAAAGAAAAGAAAGTCTGACAAGGAGAAGGATGACCAGGAAGAGCAAGAAGAGGCGTTCCACGCCGAGGGAAGCATAGAAGTGGTGTCGATGGTGGACGAATCTCACTTCGTCACTGGTTCTGACAACGGGAACTTGGCGTTGTGGTCGCTTGCTAAGAAGAAGGCACTTTTCACCAAGAGACTTGCCCACGGCTTAAGGCCCGCCTTGACTCCAAGTCAGGCTAGTGCCGAAGTAGAGGTACAATTAGCGCAGCAGCAGGTGCCTGAACCCTTACCATACTGGATAACTGCCATCCATGCCGTTCCTTTCAGTGATATCTTTGTCAGTGGGTCATACGACGGCTGCCTCAAGGTGTGGAAGTTGGACCAGGAAGGGTTGCGGTCATTCCAGTTAATTGGTGAGATCAACAACATCAAGGGATGTGTAGTGAAGATTGAACATGTGGAAATCGACGACAAGAGAATCACCATTAGTGCATTGACGAGTAAGGAGCATAGACTTGGAAGGTGGTTGGACAAAGTGGATGGAGCCCGGAACTCGTACGTGAGCTTCACGGTTGATATTTGAGGTTAGCATAGAACATTAGTAGAAGAAATGTATAGTATAAGAGATGTCATAGAATAGAAGTTACATAGAAGCCGTTGACGCATTTTAGTGACGTATATTGAGGAAAAACGAATGTAGAGGTGGAACTACATCGACTTCCGGCGATGATTGCAGAACAAGAGAGATGTCATAGCTACGCAGGCATAACTAGTACTGCCATAGGACTGAAAACATAATGCGACGAGTGCCACTTCCTACATGACTAGGATAGACAATAAGGTGATATCGCTGCGTGTAAGCTGTCATACACCTACACTGCACATCAAAAGAACACTGCCACCATATCTCCATTGGTCGATCTTCTAGCTGAATATATGAAACTATTGTACATTGATCTATTTTGTCTATTAACCTCAGAAAGCAGCCTCGTCATCGTCTCCTCCATCCATTCCTTCCTCGTCCCCGTCATCGAAGTACTTCTCTGCATTGTAATCGTCATCGTCATCTTCTTCAAATTCATCATCAAACTCCTCCTCTACTTCTTCTGGCTGGTCCTTGTCTTCATTCACCTCGATCTCTTCAGCCAAGCTCTTGAACTTTTCTAACAAACTCGTGGCCTTCTCGTCATCATTGTCCGCCAAATTATAACTTTGTAAACCACCGTCAACTTTATAGGAAGACGTAAGCAACAACTTCTTCTGCTTGTTGGATATACCCATCACCAGGTAGAGCTCATCAGGAAAGAACTCTAGTTGGTACGGATGCTCTTCTATGGTCCTTCCGATTTTTTTCGTCTTTTTATACTTATCAGAATGCCTTTGAATCCCATCTCCTGTTTCCTCCTTCGGTCCTATACTGGATCCAGTGAAGAATGGTCCATCAGCTACCAACTTACCAAATGAAATTGACTGCTTGGCTACATTCTCTTCATCTACGTTTAGCTCATGATTTATGGGGAGAGCAAGGTGAGGTTTTGATTGCAGATCATTTATCAAGGGTTCCGCCTCTATGCCAAACCCGAAAGGGAGACCTCTTCTAGACATATTGGCTATAATACCGCTGATAGTTGGTGCCTAGTCATGGCTCTAGTAGAAGCACGGCTTCTATGTGGATTTTTTCACGCTATACGCAGGACCAGATGGTGTTGATGGTGATCGTGGTGAGACATGTGCAGGCACAAAATGCTTTCGTACATGCAGGATTGGTTGCAAACGGGTTGCAACTGTCTGGGTGCCCCTTGTGTTCAATATGCTTTGGTTTAGGGTGGCCATGTCTAGGAGGAATGAGTTTAGAATAGGATCATTTTAGTAAATGAATACCAAGTTTTTCAGTGAAGAGAATTTACGGTGACCTTGTTGTCGAGCCATGATATGAGCACTCTTCCGATGCGGAAGTTGAACTTTTTAGTGCGGGATCCGCAACTGGAGTACAATAGTTTGGGGGCTGGTGCTGTAATGCTCGGGGGAGCTATCTCTTTCACGGGGGTAGCCAACCAGTTTCTTTTTAGGTTATAAGTAAGCACACGAGCAGCTAATTCGTCTGTAATTGGTTTGTAATTAGTTTTGTAATAGGAAGGCATAATCAGTGCACCTAAGAAAAGCCAACCAGTGATTATCTAATCAGTGCTTGATAGGCGCAATTGGTTTTGCTGCAAATTGTATGAAGAGGTTTCCGCCCAGTAGAAGCCCTTCTGGGACGAGCAGCAAATTGAACCTCAGCAATTAATTTAACTAATCATATTCAGATTGGTTTACCGCGATCAACGTGAACCACTTTCCCAGTAGTTTTCCGATGCGCTAGACACAGTATGATTGCTGGTCTCTGCAATTGACTAGAAGGTAAGCCCACTAAGTGGGAGTCGCAAAATTTGCAACAGTCTCAAAATTTGAAAAAAGAGAACAAAAAAGGAGCAGAAGCGAAAAAGGAAGAAAACTATAGGGGAAAATAAAAATCTCTTGCAAGCTTAACTAGACTATTTTATACCATTGCCTGCTCAAGTAGTCCTTATCTTTTCCAGCAGTCGTCGATGTCATCCAGCAGTTGTCGCTAGCACCTTGCAGTGAGTAGCACCTCTAGTTAGTCCATCATGGCTGACCACTATATGCAGTACGATCTATTAATACCAGAGGGCAGTGTGCTTAAATGACCAAATGCGTCAAAAATGTAAACAGTCATGTCGCATATCATCCCAATGAAGTAATACAGCCCTCCCACAGCATTAGATGGAATCAGGAAAAATCGAAGCGAATAAACAGTTAACTAGGTGCACGACGCTGCAAGTGAGAATTCGAGGAACATCTCACTCAGATCGGCTTTAGATAAAAACACCAATTCCTTCTCAGCAGACAAAAAGAACTAACACAGATTTATACTTTTATTAAGGATATTTAAAGATTGAAGGAGGCCCCGACACAAACAATTACCCTACCTCTTCTATTGTTCCCTAATTTTTCAGAATAGTATGTCAGGCCCCGAGACAGCAGATGGGACGCTCATCATCATTGTATGTCGAGCAAAGAACCTCCCCAACAGAAGGAAGCTCGACAAGCAATGCCCCTATGTCACCATGAGAATAGGGCCCGTAGCGAAAAAGACCCCGTCTCACTTTAGAGCTGGCCAGACCCCAGAATGGACCCACGAGATACGATTCCAGCTCACACGGGAAAGAAAACCGATAATGAAGTTAGATGTTCTTGACGAAACCAAAAACGAGCCCACCCCTATCGGGCAGGTGGAGATCGACTGCTCGATTGTTTTCTCCAACCAGGATAACAAGGAAGCAGGTGGAAAGTACATCTATGATAAATGGTTTGATTTGACATTGAACAACAAGACGGCAGGGAAAATCTACTTGGAGATGACCTTCTATCCAAGTGCTCCATTGGTACCTCCAAAGATCTCAGAGCATCTGATGATGGCGCTGGAAAGGCCGTTAGAGTACCAAGTGAGAGCGGAACAAGGGAATAGCTCTGCGTACTATCATCTGCAACAGAATCACCACCTGCAACAGTACCACCATGAGCTACTGCCCCCAGTGCACCCTAGCAGGGTTAATGAAGAAGAGTATAAAGTGCACCACGACGAGTACCAGACGCTCTCTCCCAGTGACGAAGTGTTCAACAACAACTCTGGCTCCACTTCCTCCCACAAGAAACTTCATCTGTTCTTGGGGGCTTCGCTCTCTGCACATCTTCACGGTGCCAACCAGCCGGAGTCCTTTGAAACAACCTCGTACGAAGTAGATCTCGACAACGGTGACTCTCCATCAAAATCCAAGTTCCGAGCGCTCAACAAGCTCAAGCTGAAGTTCCAGTCGAAGCAGCCCATCGGCACGCTCTACAAGTATTCACGGACGCCGTCACCGGAGAAGGAAACCCTGGAATCGCTATACCATAGCGATGCCTCGCCTTCCAGGTCGAAATCCAACTCTCCTGTCAAATCATACTACAATCTCCCCCCACAGCTCATCCCCAGCCAATTCGGCTCCCATTCTCCTTCGCCCAGAATCACGTACAGCGATGACGAAGACGAGGACGTTGACGACCACGCCTACTATCAACCACAGGCAAACACAAGGGCACACATGCCACCAGACCCTCCACCACATCTTCTGTTGGGCCTGAACGCCACACAGGAGAGCGGCAGTACTTTCGCCAGCACGTTTGCGCTGTCTCAGCTGTCCAACCGCTCGAATTTGTCGAGCGGGAAGCAGGTGGGCAGGAAACCGCCACCACCCTTGAACATAGAGGGCGAGCTCACTGAGAAGTACCGCCGGATGAACCTCCACGGCAGCCACAACAGTAATACCAACAGTACCACGGAAATCCCCTTCTCCGCAGACACCATAGGACTAGACGACGCTGCAGAGGCCCTTCCGACTAAGGTTTACATGTTCGACCAGGAAATCCAGTCTTTGTCTCATGACGGCCACAACGACCCCAATGCCAGAAGAGCCCACTTGGACCCCAACGAAATAGACCCCAAGTTCTATGCTCCATCACCCTCTGAGCATCTTACAAAGACGTTGAGGCTCCAGAACGGCTCTGCCACTGCAAATGATGTCAAAGTAGACCTCCGTACAGACAGCTCAGGATACCTCGGGGATGGAAAATGGCAAGCATCCAAGTTTTCTCCCTCTGTTTTTGATAGGATGCCACCAGGTAACGTCGATGGTAGTATTAGTTCTTGGGGCGACGAAGAGAACAAGCCACGGATACCGCCAAAGGTGCCTAAGGGTTTGACGGAGATCGAGTATTATGTTTTGGAGAAGGAGAGATATCTCCAAGACATCCAAGGCAGGAGAGCATGATGGTGAAAAGCAAGGACTCATTAACCCCCTCACTGTATAATAAGCTATGTCTTTGGCCCCCCCCTTCTTCAGCTCTGTGGCTAAGAGTCTCCAGTTCTGAAAATCTAATCGTACTGACCAATGAGTCCCTTTACTGAAGCCAGTGGAACCAGGCGAGTACCAATTGTCTACATTCGTTTTTATCTGATTATATATTTAGGCTAAAAATACAGCGTAATCGTTATAAACAATATATAATATAGTTAATAAACATCGAAGTTTAAGGCAAAGGCCGTGAGTTTTAAACAAAACCAGCAATCTTTGGCCAACTATAAAAGATTGAGAGGTAGAAATACTTTAGAGGTGGTGAATTGAAAGTTAAAATTATTCTCACAAAAGAGCGGCAGCCATGACGGCAAGTACACCAACAACAGCACCGTTAGCAGCAAACACACCAGCAGCAGCAGCCTTACTAGAAGTAGAGGCAGGAGCAGCGGAGGAAGAAGCAGAAGAGCTCTTTCCAGTTGGAGTGGTCAACTCAGTAGTGGAAGCACGAATACTAGTGATACTAGTAGAAGCGTTGTATCCCAAACTCGAGTGGTGAGTGGATGAGGCAACGGTACTAGTGTTGGTTTGGTTAACTACTGAAGCAACAGCGGCAACACCTCTGAAACCAGCCAAGGCGGATGAGGCTGAAGCAGCAGAAGCAGAAGAAACGGAAGCAACCGATGCAACTGAAGCAGCAGAAGCAACTGAAGCAGCAGAAGCAGCAGAAGCAGCGGAAGCAGCGGAAGCGGAGGCAGCAGAAGCAGAAGCAACTGAAGCAGCGGATGCTGACGAAACAGAAGCAACGGAAGCAACTGAGGCAGCGGAGGCAGCAGATGCAACTGAAGCAGAAGAAGCAGCTGCAGCTGCGGATTGAACTGAAGCATTAGAAACACTTGCAACAGAGGCAGCAGAGACTGAAGCAGCAGAAGCTGATGCCACCGAGGCGAGCGAGGTAGATTGCTCAGGTGTCAACAAGGTCTTGGTAATGGTGATAGTTGACTGGTAGGTGGTGGTTGGTTCATCAGCAAGAGCGCTGGCAGCCATAAAGAATATCGGAGCAATAGATTTCAATAACATTGTCTCTTTTTTGCGTTGGGAGGTGGAAAATTTATCGGCTTTCTTTGTTTATTTTGGAATATTGATACTTCGTGGGTTGGGTATACTTAATGAAAGACTGTGAAATGTGTTTCGAAGGATGTATAAAGAATGACTAGGGTAAGGAAACAGGGAATCACGGATTTGGTTCAAAAAAGAATGAAGTTAAACGAAAGAAAGGAGGTCAAAATTTTTTGAAAAAGACAAAATTCAATGAGCAAAAGTCAAACATTATTAGTTCTGGGAATGGGAGACATTGGCGATGGTTGTGGAGGTATGGCAGATTCAAAACATTCTAACTATTGGCCCGCTAATGCGAGGCGCACATATTATGTGAAAAATAATCAAAAATCAACAAACTTTATGCATGAAAAAAAGAATTCTTGCATATTTTTGATTACGTTTTGACATATTAGGTAGGAATTGTTCCAAACTTGGACGCAGCTCTGAGACTTACATACAGGAATGCGCCGAAAACAACAAATTTTTGGCACCGAGAGAATGCACAAGATGCGCGATGTTGATTGTCACGCGAATCATTAAGCTTAAACATAGTTAAAGCGAAAGTGTGGAGAGAGGACGCGACTGGTGAAAGTGTAAAAGTAAGAGGAATATAGGTTGAGTAAGGGCAATAGCGAGTTTTACCGAAGGATTAGTAAGGAGGTGCGACGTGAAACGAACTTAGAGCTTGGAACCTGGAACTTGGGTGATATTTTCCACCTGTCTCTTTCGTCATATGCTTTGACGAGGTGCAGGTAAAAAAATAATAAAAAAAAAAAGAAAAAACTTTTCACCTCTCGTACACCCACAGTATGATCTCGAAAACTCTGCACGACTTGCATTTTCACGCAAACCCGCCGGGCATTTTATGCATTTTCAAAAACTAACTGCAGTGCTGTGCTCATGACCAAACATTATCTTGGTACGGCAGTTGCACATCACAAGGGACGAGATGAACAATGTTACACTTCTCATTTGACCCTTCTTGGAAAAACGAGCTCTTCACTAATCCCTTGAAAAGACATTAAAGCACTACGAGAAAGAATACAATAAGCAAATCCGAAAAAAAAAATAAAATAGGAAAAAATAAAAAGAAAAAAAAGTGGGCCAAAAAAATAAACAACAAAGCAAAATAACAACGAACTGAAAACTTGTCTACTGTACACACAGAGCCAAGCTTTACTAGTTGAAATAAGCCCTTTTGATCAGTTTTCTTCTCAGTTTTTTTTTTTTTCATCCTTTCGTAGCTTCATTAAAAAAATATCTTGTAGTTCTCAAGTTTGCACGCCTAATCCACGATTTTCTTACAGGTCTAGTTCATTATGACCTGAGACATTTAGCTTTTACAGAGATATTTTTTGACGTTGAAGAATTTTGAAGACAATGGAATTGGGCATTTGCTTTGATGAGATCATCACAACGCTTATTCTACTTATTCTTTGTTTCAGTTGATAAATTCACAAGATGCTGTTGGAGCTTGACGAGGTATTTTCAATGCATATAAGCGAGCGCCAACTCACATGAAGCTGCTTCAAATGTAATCAAAACAGACTCCTCACGTGACCGACTTTATTGCTTCTCTTTGCTCTTCTTGCTAGTGATACCCTCTTCTTGAGTATTCCGTAAGGGATGTTATTTCAGACATGTTTTGAGGCGTCGCTACTTCCTTTCGCTAATTCCCAGCAACCCCTGTCCCGAGTTAATTCTCTACTTCTTCCTTCAACATTCTCGCTAGTCTCCTTAAACCTTAAAAAATTAAGCTTTTTAACTGCATTGCTACTGCATCCAGTGAACTGCTCCTATAATATGGCTGCAAGAATGTAGTCCAACCATTGCTTCCAAGTAAATTCTGTGGTTCCAATTCCAGACTCCTTATTCGCCACTGATATTCTGAGATTAGGAGCCACTGGAAGGTAATTGTAACATGCTGCGATTGATCAGTATCGTGCAACGGCTGATTAGAGATTTTTCGCTTAGCATACTCTTTGTATGCAAGCTCTAAATCAATAGTGCGACTGCATAAGCCACTCTAGAGGTAGAGTAGGCAGCTTACCCAGGTAGTGGGAAAGAACGGTGCCAAAAAAAGTGCATAGTGATCACATCATGTACACTTCAGTTCTACTGCACTAGTTGGCCTAGCGGTCACACTCCTTTTCGGACTGCTATGTGGGGTAGGTGTGAAAATGTACTGTGTTGCATAGTGTTTCAGGCACACTCTCACAACCCTAGAAGGTGTCAAAACAAATGCAAGAAATAAGCATTCACAACGCAAAAAAGAAGCAAAAAAAAAACCAGTTCATACCCTCACCAGACGTAAACAGAAGACCCACCGCCCACCTAGATCTGGCCCTTGGCCCCCCTTTGCCAGACTAGCTACTGCCTCCAACTGAGCTACAGCTCCAATGGCTTAATATGCAGTCACACACATTATCACCAACCTGCATACAGACAGTCGTGTGCGCTGATTTTTCACTTGCAATGAAAAAAAAATTTGGCCCAGCGGCAGCAAGGGGAACTCAAACAGCACCTCTAGTTGTAGCCAGTGCCGAGCCGTTCAAACGAATCAAATCCAGTATGCTCAGGTGTTCAGTCCGTTCTTACTCCAGCAAGAACATCCCGTTCTTGTCACAACCTCCAAACAAGTTCAACGCTGCTAGATCAGCATTCAACTTGAGGCCCGTCTTACCGCAGGGACTTGTGCACAATCCGCCAGCAGCAGTGCCCAACTCCAAAAATACTCCCAAGTTTTTTTTACCCGCTAGCGACCCTCGGTCCACATTAATCTCGCACAAATCCTATTCTAGCGAAGAAGTCGCCGATATGCCAGTAATATACTCATCTGGAGCCGAAAGAAAATACGACTTGACCCCAGAGATTGTGAGCGAGATCCAACAGTTGAGAAGCTCTGACCCTTCCAAATGGACAGTGAATAAGTTGGCCAAAAAGTTTGGTGTTACTCCTTTTTTTGTCAAGGTAACCACCCAGGTGGACGCTGCCAGAAGAGACGAGCTCTCGCAGAAGCTTGAAGCCCAAAAACAAGCCTGGCCCGTGCAGAAGCAGAGAGCTAGAGTTGATAGAAAGAGAAGAGTAGAGCTCTGGTTGAGGAATGAATTTTGAACTGTACATAATGCGCATACATAGACAAATAGCTTATACATAGAAACGAACATAATATCATGAGGGAGATGGTGTAGAAGGCGTAAAGGAAAGTAAACGACTAAATGTAATCACAGGGCACACCGCTGTATGCGATCTAGCCTGGCGCCTAAGTGAGAGTGCTGTGCCTTCGAGTAGATGAGGGGCAGCGATGGATAGCTAACGTCCTACATAATAACAAAACATGAGTGCCATCACCCACTGCAAGACTGTCGGTGAACCCCAAGTAGAAAGCTATAATACATTCGATATATACAATTATATACATTATATGCTACAATGCTGCATTCGGTGAGGCTGCTAGCGGCTTCAGTACAGCAGGATAGATAGCCAGGGGATCAGGAGCCTGGTGAGTGCAAGTGAAGAAGAGAAAGCGACACTCATGTTGGCAACTCAAAATCAGCCTACAGGGCCGATTGAAGGTCAGACTGCAATTTCGTGTCTTCCAGCGCCAAGCTGCTAACATCCTCCAACTTCTCTTGAATATGGAGCTTGAACTTGATGATATCGTCAATCAATTCGTACACTTTGGTCTGGAGCTCCATTCTATCCTGGAATACCTCTCTCTCTATGGTACTGAACTTCAACTCCAAATCTCTCAAGATGTTGTCAGTTTCAAGCAATACTTCTCTGGAGTTGGAGTTAAATTTGAGATCCTTGATCTCGTTATGCAATTTATGGATCAGTATAGCGTACGAGTGCTGCACATTGGTGCCATACTCCTTGATACTGTCGGAGGTTCTTACAGATCGCGCAAAGTCATCCTCTAGTGTGTCAAACTTCTCTTCTAGCTGCAGCTTGACCCCCTCCATGACGTCCAATTCGCCCTGGATTTCAATGGATTTCCGCTCCAATTCGTTGTAACTGTGGCGTATATCCATTCGGAACTGCTCCAACTTGGACCTCTCCTCTGTGAGTACTTTGCCGCTCAAAATTGACACCGGGTCGTGTTGATTGGCACCATTGTCTAGCAAATTACTGCCTATAGTCAACTTCAAGTCCGCAAATCGCCTGTCGCCACCCTTTCGGCTTCTAGTCAATCGGTCTAAGACGTTGTTGTACTGATTGATGAAGTTATTGAGACTCTCAAACTTCTTGTGTAAGTCGATCTCCTTGATTTGATAGTCATTGTTCAACTTGTCGATGGATTCTTGCTCTCGCGTGATTTCCCTCGAGATCGAGTCCCTCTCACCGAGTAACTTGTCTATATCGAGGACGTTAAGTCCTCGTTCCTTCAACTCCAGCTCACACTGAAGCTTCTGTTCTCTAAGGGACTCCAACTTCTGCTCTTGGCGGTCCAATTCGTCTTGAATAAGGGATAACTTCTCCTGGCGGCTCGTTCTTGCACTCTCCAACGTCTCATTGTATGCCTTGAGCTGCACTAGGTCGGTCTCTAGCGCCCTCAGTTGACTCTCGTTGGTCTCTATAAGCAGAAGCTGCTGTTCTAGGGCCTTGAATTCGCTCGAGAGTTGTTCTGTGACCCGCTCCAAATCTGTGATATCCAGACTCAACTTCTGTTTGAAGCTGTTGTACTTTGTCATCATCTCCTCGTAGAACGGCTCGTAGTTGTCGTCGTTTTGCAAGTACGACAGGTACGCTGCTCGTGTGTAGTTGATGAAGATCTGGTCGAGCTTGTCGTCAGGAAGTACTAGCGTGCTCTCAGAGTCGAGAAACTCGCCGACATCGAACACAGAGATCCGTAAGTTCAATTTCACGAGCCAGTAGAGCATCCCCAACATATTGGGCCAGTTCTGAGGACTCACACTCGACAACAGCGACCTGTTCAACGTCTCTATGTATGGATAGTCGAGCATTTTGAGACTCGTTAGCACATCGGTGTCGAAGTTCTTGGCAAACTGGTAGAATGGGTCTACCTTGTGGTAGAGGAATTGGTAGATTAGCACGAAGTCCTTCTGTGTGGGCTGGCGCAACGTCTTCAGGGTGAGAGAGTGGTTCGCTTCAACTTCGAACTTGTTTACGCTGAGAAAGTCGAAGATCTCCTGTTGGATGAGGGATATATAGTTCTTGTCACGGAGCGGACGAGGATCTACCTTATTTTGAGGCTGTTGTAGCAGCTGTACCTGCTGTTGTTGCTGCTGCAGTTGCAGTTGCTGGCTTGCCGGTATTTGTGATGATATGTGCAACGGCTGTGACGAGCTTGGTGTCTGTTGAGACGATGGGAGAAACGAGCTCAAGCGCCTCTTACTCACCGATGCCGGTGTGCCTATGAGGGATTTCCGTTTTGCCGAGCCAAGACCGCCTCCGTTACCTAGATTCAAGCTAGGAGTGTTAGCGGTGTCAAATATGAAAGATTTCCTGA
The DNA here is from genome assembly GCA_030563865.1 of Dujonia oleophila. NCBI lineage: Eukaryota > Fungi > Ascomycota > Pichiomycetes > Serinales > Debaryomycetaceae > Dujonia > Dujonia oleophila. The sequence goes on along the minus strand of JAJMKG010000065.1, from coordinate 4,506 downwards.
GGGACTGCCGCGTGGCGCTGGGTATCGAGAGTCTGTGGCCATTCCGTCTCAAGATGGAAGAGGGAGGAGGGTGTTCACTCATCATTCGGTTGTCCTGCTGTGTTAAGGGAAAAATTAAAGGCACAAGAGGACAGCGGGGAAGAATAGTTTGCCAGTGGGAGGATGCTAGATGCGAAAAACCGAATGATATCAATGATTGGGGCCGGTATAAGGAAGAACTTCTTAGTGGTATCGTTTGCCTTTTGTTTATTTTGTTTTGATATTGATATTGGTCAATGCACGACCCGATGTCCTGCATAAAGTACACTGAGATCAAGGGAAGTGGCTTCAGAGACTGTGGTACGCTGAGCTGCCTGCGCAGTGTAGTTGTTTTCAGCTTACTGTTGCAAGTGGTCCTTGACAGTGGTTGTGAATCGTGGAAATAAGTGATGATGGCGGTGGTTGGGATTAGCGGTAGATGGCTAGCCGATGGCTGCGTTAGTTCTGGGAGTTCTAAGGTAGATCATAGTCACGAGCTCTGAGTCTCTTATGCGCTGAACTTTTACGAGACAGCTGCATAGCGCTGCAGAGTTGCAGCATTCCTTCTGGGGAGGAGCTCTTGACACTCCTATTTCTGCTCTATTATGAACGTAGGAATTTTTGCCCAAGGCGGGAGCAAGGAGGAGATATTTGGTATGGTGTGATTTTGATCTTAATTAGCGAATCCTCGATTAAAATAGATGTATGAAGGGTAAACCAGATAAAGTAGAGGTGCAGCGAAAGCCTGTCAAACTTTCGTTCGCCAGCGCTGTGCATAACAAGTCGGCGGTTTCCCGGCTTCTTCCCAAAGGAGTTCGGCGCTTTTAATGTGTTTAATGTGCTAATCAACATAACGCACACATTTCAATGAACTCATTACTAATGGTTACCAATTGGTGTTGTTTCTGCAGCAAGCTGGGGGCTGAACCTCGGTCTGGGTCTGACAAGAGGGCTAATGAGAATTTTAAGGTCTTAGAGTATTCCACATTGCCATCTACAGTAAAGATTTGGAAAATTCAAAGGCAGAAATCCAGTTGTGTTAAACACCCTTGACTAAGTGAAAGCGTAGGTTAATTTCAAAAATACTCTTCCCTGAAATCAATCTAAATACATCTTTTTTATCATTTTTGATTATATGTATTAGACAAAAACGGAGCAATCAGATCAATCACATTGCTTAGAACTACTTAAATACGCAACTACAATTTTGGCTTCTCTTCCTCAGTGAACCCACCACTGGTCATTTCATTCCACTTTTCTTTCAAGATCTTTTCTCTATCACCTCCGTACTTGATTTCGGCATAGAAGCTCTTGTTCTCATGAGCAAGTAAAGCCCTTTCACTTAGAGCACTTTCCAATATGGCAATGACATCATCTGGACGTTCACCGTTAACGTTATGTTCACCATCAGGAATATCAATACCGGTAACATATTCAGCAGGGATTGCATTACGAATAAATCCAATAGTCTGTGGTGGATTAAACTTACCCTTTGACGCTCCGACATGAATTACACTACTTCTAATCAATGGTAAGGTCGCCATGACATTTGGAATCGAAGAGGTCCCAGACATATAACTTGTCAACTGTTGAATGCTTGAAGCTTTTGTTCTCCATTTCTTATCACCATTTGGCTTAACGACTTCATATTTTTCATCTTCTAAAAAGTCCTCTAATACCCTTTGGTCAAACTTCTTAGTAATACTATACTTTCTAATGTAAGTTTCTAAATCTTGTTCGGAATCAAATTCGTCTGTAACCATATGAACTAACCTACTTATGATTCCAACGAAATGCTTGGCTGAAACTTCATTCATGTAACCTACTGTTTCAATCATAACTACAAGATCATAGAGATTTGGCTGGTAAGCTGCAGAAAATACTGCCTGACTAGCACCTAAAGAGTGGCCCACCAATATGTTCTTATGAGTGGGGTCGTTGTAGAAACTACCAGTGGTGCGTTGCTCATGATCTACAATACAATTGATGTCTCTTCCACCGTCTTCCCATCTGTTTTTCCAGCCTAGTTTTCCCTCGTTCAAGAGTCCAGAATCCCCGTGCGTGACTGAGTCTATACATATAATATTCTTGATCCACCACTTTTGTCCCGAGCCGATCTCATTAGAGTAGCTATAAAGTTTTTCTACGTAGTATTTCCAGAGAGACTTGTTTAAGCCTGTACCATGAGCAAATATCAAGTTGAATGTAATATAGTTCTCTTTATCGTCAACTGATCTTGTTGATTCGTACCTGTTATACACTATTTTAAGTCTATCAGAAGAAAGAAGTGTTGACCCGTAGTGCCTTGGGTATGCAGCATCGGTATTTTTAGTGGTAACCGTAAACATAACAATATCGGTTAATTTTTGGTACAGTGCGTATACAAGAACTTTATTTAATTCCAAACAATATGGATCCACTCCAGCTTTTCTATCGGTGAGGAATAGCTGTCCTTATTCTCTTTAGTTTCGGCTTTTGCTTCGGCTCGAAAAATGTGGGGGGAAGACTGCAACATGTGAAGAGCCGAGACCACCCTTACACCCAATATGAGACTTCAAAGCATACAGTAGCACGGAATAGTGTCTAACCGATAGAAGGTACTTGCAGCTGTGTTTAGTATACACATGTGGACTAGTGCTGATTGTTGATATCTTCTAGGGGTATGCTTCCCCTCTTGCAAAATTATGGCCATTTTAAGTACATCCTCTCGATCGAACCTCGGCCAGATCGAAAGAGGTATATTGGGGGATCTCTTACATGAATGGATTCTCTTTAATTTATTCTAAAACTAAATCTTTGGTTTAGGCTCTTCTCTATAGTTCCCTGCCGCAAAAGTAGATGCCCACTTGCTTTCGAAAATCTTCTTACGATCCCCCTTGTAGACAATTTCTGGGTAATATCCTTCTGCTATGTTAACTTGCGCAACACCAGCTCTTTCAGTCAAACTCTGCTTAAGGCATGTCAAAATGCTCTCTGGTTTCTCCCCATTTATCAAATGCTCTCCTTCAAGATCAATCGTTTTAAGATATTGCTTGGGGATAGCATTTCTGATAAACTGTGCAGCTCCTGGAGCATTGAATTTACCCTGCAACGCCTCTATATGAACTACGGGAGTAGTAATTCCTGGTAGTAACTTCATAACTTTTGGAATGGAAATTGAACCTCCCACATACATCGCAAGCTGTTGGTTTTTGGAAGCCTTAGTCTTATAAAGACCATCTTCTTCATCAAAATATTTTTCATCTGCGATGATGTCATTCAAAACCTCTGGGTTAAAATTCTTTAAGAAACCCTTTCTAAGGTACATCTCAGCGTGCTCTTCCTTCTTGAAAGTATCCATGAAGATTTTATCAAACATTGGCAACATCCTGCCGAACTTATCAATTGACTTCTGATTAGTATAAGCTACTGGGTCGATGGTAAAAGCCAAGTCATACAAGCAAGGTTGAAGGATAATTGCGAACAAGGCCTGGTAGCCACCAAGTGAATGACCAACCAAGATGTTCCTATGGGTAGGGTCTTGGGTGAAGTCTCCTGAGCTCTTCTGCTCATGTTGAACAACCGAATTAATGTCTCTGGCACCATCGTCCCAATGGTAGACCCAACCAAGCTTGCCCTTGTTTAACAATGCAGAGTCTCCGTGTACCGCAACGTCCATGGCAACCATTGACTTAATGGCCCATTTTTCCCGTTTACCTGTGGTACTAGCATACTCGAAGAGCCTTCCCACGTAGTACTTCCAAATAGACTTGTTCATACCGTTCCCATGTACAAAGATCACATTGAAGCTGATGAAGTCGGAAGGGATGGCGGAAGTGGTTGTGTATTTCTGGTACGCAATCTCCAACTGGTCTGTGCTTATATTGGTAGCGCCATGTTCTCTGGGGAAGGCTGCAGCTGCCTTATGCGAAGTCGTTGTAAACATGCGTAATGTGCTTTTGTTCGTTAATGTAGTAGGGCCAAATTCGCGATAAAATAGATGTCACCAGTGTTTAGCTCAACAGGGTAATCTTATCACACAGTTCCTGTATCTTCAGTGCGAACAAGGAACCGCCGGAGGTCCAATTCTTTATAGTGTTGGACCACTTTGTGCTCCGCTTCATGTGCGACCGAGGAATACGTCCCCCCGCCTTCTACTCCGAAAATCGAGTGAAACCTTATTGCAGCCGAGGAAACATTGCGTGGCGGGAAAGGAGTAAACAGCAGTGCTACTACAGTGTGAACAAACTACAGAATGGGGGCAGAATGCCGACAACGTATTTACTGCCCACAATAGGTGACCGCTGCAGAAAGAACGGTCTGTGGCCACCTGAGGGAGCTTCTTCGGGGAGGATGCAATAGCGCAGCCATAAGATTAGATGTACTCGTGACCTCACTGTCTCCAAATAGCAAAAGAGCAGCCAGAGCTACGGCTACCGGCGCCACAAAAATGCAAAATGCTTACAAAATGCTTACAAAATGCTCGCGTTCTTGGCATACAAACCTACT
>JAJMKG010000064.1:18628-35226 GCA_030563865.1 Dujonia oleophila | reverse complement strand
TTTTTGGCTTATTTGATTTAAGAGATGTCGTTGAATGCAGCGTATTTGAATTATCTTTCCAAGTACCCGCTCCTAACAAAGTCCGTCACCGCGGCGGTTCTCTCTGGACTCAATGAGACTTTGGCATCGGTGTATGCTAAAGATATCAAAACCACCAAGATCAGAGGTTTGACTATCAAGCATGTGATTTCTCCTAAGATTCTCACCATGATGATTTATGGTGCATTTATTATAACTCCAACTTCACACTATCTCTATGGAGTTTTAAATCTGATTTTTAAGGGCCCCAAGTTGTCCGTCAGGATGAAGTTGGCGCAAATCGCGACTTCTTTATGTACTATTACTCCAATTCTCTCTGCCATTTTCACATCCTGGCTTTCATTAATTAATAACTACAAATTTCCCTCTCAGAAAGAGGGCTGTATACAGAATTTGAGCTTAAAGGGCATAAAGAGGGAACTTGGTAATATGGGCAAGGTTGTTTGTGCCGGATTGAAAAAGAATTATCTTGGTATGTTGAAGTCTTCAGTTGCAACTTCTTTGGTGACATTGACAGTAGCTCAAAACTTCGTCAAGCCCGAGCTCTGGGTAGTATTTTTCAATGTAGTTTACTTCGTTTTGGGAACGGTACAAAATACGAAAATTAAGCTAAGCCAGGTGAAGCCTCAGGAGGAGGATGAGGACAAGAAGCAGGTTTAGTTGACGTAGAGAAAACTCCCCCCTAATTAGCGAGAGAATTTTTGGTCAAGGAAGAAGATGCAGATTGCTGACAGAGAGTGCGAGCCTAATTGCAACTCCTTTTAAAACCCAGGTTTGCGCTTGCCATGTTTTAATATTATATATATAGATTTCCGTAATCAATGCCACTTGTGTAATGGTCTTAATCTCAATGCGATTAGTAATCTCAATGCTATTAGTAAGTAAGGCGTAAGACAGCAATATTGTTGGTCAATTTTGGGTGCAATTGCTACTTTTCCGTGGAACAAACGATGCGGTGCCGCCTTTTTAGGGGAGTAGTCGCGAACTTTTCACTTATCGCCGCTAAATTGCTTCACCGCACCCCAATTTTCCATGGAAGTCATTGGCAAACCCCGCCAATTGCGCTCGCTAGAGGAGCAATAAAAAAAAAAAAAATAGAGACCCACAAGCTCCAACTTACTTGCAAGACTCTTCCCCACCGGACAATTTATTTCAATTGAACGGTATTTCTTCACTTACTTTCTACTGGAATGTTTCTTAGTAACGCTACAAAAGCTTCCACTAAATTATTCGCCAGCCAAACCCGTAGTATGATTACTGCTCAGGCTGTTGTGTTCTCCCAACATGGAGAACCAAAGGATGTTTTAAAGACCCACACCTACCAAATTGATGATGAAAATATCCCTGAAAATTCAATTGTGTTGAAGACACTCGGATCTCCAGTAAACCCCTCTGATATTAACCAGGTCCAGGGGGTTTACCCTTCGCAGCCCGAAAAGACCACTGCCTTAGGAACTGAACAGCCATCGGCTGTTGGGGGTAACGAAGGATTATTTGAGGTCATTGGTGTTGGCTCCAATATCACTAAATTTAAAGTTGGTGACTGGGCAATTCCTGCAAACGTAAATTTTGGTACATGGAGGACGCACGCAGTCGGTGCGGAAGAACAATTCACCAAGTTGAACAACCCGAGCGCATCCAAGGCATTGGGGAAAAAAACCGGGTTGTCCGTAAACCAAGGTGCCACTATATCGGTGAACCCCCTCACGGCATATTTGATGCTCACACACTACGTCAAATTGACTCCCGGTAAGGATTGGTTTATTCAGAACGGTGGTAACTCTGCCGTTGGAAAGTATGCTTCACAGATCGGTAAATTGCTTGGCATCAACTCCATCAGTGTAGTCAGAGACAGAGACGATTTGGCTACTTTGGTTGACGAGTTAAAAAACACATTGGGTGCTACACAGGTTATCACAGAAGAGCAAAACAGTCTGAGAGAATTTGGTCCAACCATTAAGGGCTGGGTCAAGGAGACTGGTGGAGAGATCAAATTGGCACTCAACTGTGTCGGTGGTGCCAATGCCACTGGAATTGCTCGTAAGTTGAACAACAACGGGTTGATGCTTACCTACGGTGGTATGTCGAAGCAACCAGTTATAATTCCTACTTCGTTGCACATTTTCAAAAACATCACTTCCGCAGGATTCTGGGTCACAGCTTTGTTGAAGGGCAATCCCGAGCTCAAGCAGAAGACTTTGGATCAAATTGTCAGCTGGTACGAGGATGAAGTGTTGCTTGATGCACCATCGATTGAAACGGTGTTTGAACCTGCAAAGGACGACCTCGCAGAATTGTACAAAAGTGGAATTGCTAACAGCAAGAATGGTAAGCAATTGATAGTCTACTAGTTTGCAAATGATTGAACGTAAAAGCCGTACATAAATAGCTAGGAATAAATATTTCGTGGTTTATAGACGGAAATGTCAAATATTGGGTGCAATATAATGTAGAGATAGTGCAGTATAGGGAAGAGGTGGGGGGAGCAGTGTAGCCGGAGAAAAAGAAAATAAATAAAGAGAGAAGAAAGCAGCTCGTTTGCACAAAGATTTCGGTGGACTGATGGAATCTTAGGCTATACAGGCTCTAAAAGGTCCGCTTCAACCTCCATACGTACCACTACCTTGGCTTGCCTGTAAGCAGCCTAAGCTGTCATAGTGAAAAATTACACAAAACCCAGGAAGTTGCAGTGTTCTACTTCTAGAAGACCATTCAAAGTGAAAAAGAACGAATATTAGAGCCTGTAGACCGCACCACATCGGGCAAATGGCACTTACTTTCCTTGTTCGGCACCTGAGACCGACCACGCTGCCGTAGAACATCTAATAACGGTGCAACAGTCGGGCTGCCGTCTTGTCAAAAGCTCGGTTTTTGCCGAACTCTTTCGCGCGTCCAATTCCGCCCTGCAGATCTGCGATAAGAAACTTAATTTCGCTAATTCGCTGTAACCACTTCTGAGTCATTATGGAAGCAGCCTGTCAGTGTGGGGATCTGTAAGGTCGATTGCCTTATATTTTTTCCACCTTGAGTAGTGCAGTTGCACGTTGATCATCTATTTTTTAATCCAATCAAGCCAAATTTAACTTAAAAAATAAGGTAGTTAAGACCAAGTTCCATCCCGACGGAAGGTTAAAAAAAAAAAAAAAAAAAAAAAAAAAAAAAAAAAGAGGGCCTGATCTGTGCCAGCTGGAGGTTTATCTTGTTCTTGTTCTTGTTGTTCTTCTTCTTCCTGCTCTTCTTGGTCTCCTTCTTTCAGATCTTATTCTTTCGCTCGATTTATCACTTATTCTTCGACCCGTACCTACAGACATGTCTAAGGCTATCGCTTCATCCAGGGTGCTTATCGGGGACGAGATCGTCGCTGCTACAATCATCTTCTCGATCGAGTCAGGCAAGATCCTCTCGATCGAGCGCAGCGTGCTCGGCAAGGACCACCCCATTTTATCAAAGTACGACGTTTATCCAGACCAATACAGAGATGTGTCACCGCTCGTAGTGATGCCAGGGTTTGTAGATGCCCACGTTCACTTGAACGAACCGGGAAGAACAGAATGGGAAGGCTTTGCAACCGGAACCCAGGCTGCTGCGTCGGGAGGTGTCACCACCGTTATCGATATGCCATTAAACGCCATTCCGCCCACCACCACCATATCCAACTTCAACTTGAAAATAGAGGCTGCAAAGGGCAAGACCTGGGTCGATGTCGGCTTCTGGGGCGGTATGGTACCCACCAACTTGGCTGATCTCAAGCCCTTGATTTCCATGGGGGTAAGAGGGTTCAAAGGGTTTTTGATCGATAGTGGAGTGGATGAATTCCCCGCTATCGACCCCGAGTACATTTTGAAGGCCATGGCCGAGGTCAAGGGCTCCCCCACGTTGTTGATGTTCCACGCCGAGATGCAACCTCACGAAAAGAACCACCATGCGGTCAGCGTGGAGGATATGGGCTTCAACAAGACTCCCAAGTTGATCGTCCACGACCACGACCACCGCAGATACCACCAGAAAGAGCAGGCGAAATTCAGCTTGGAGGTTGACGAAGACGACGACTACCCCAGAAACGGCACCGGAAACGTCAACGGTAGGGACATCCCCATTCCCAAGATCACATCAAACGAGATTGAAGACATTGACCTTGGAATGTCTGCCTCATTCATTTCGAGAGCCCCACAGCCCGTCGTAGACTTGTTGTCGGCACACCCCTCCAGAAGGCACGAGGAGCACGACAACTGTATTCTCCCTCACAACCACGCTGGTTCCATGAATCAATCCGTCTTGACTGACGCCCAAGCCAAGGCGTTGTCCAAGTCTCCCTTGCTTGCCACAGTAGAGCCCAAAATCGGGAGGTACGCCAACTTGGCCAACAAGAGAAAGTCTAACTTCGAGTCGCCCTTCCTCAGGGCGTTGGAATTGGAACAAAAGCAGTTACAACTGATCGAAAGTCCGCTCTTAGCCGCCCAGCAGGTGGATGTCTCGTTGGAAAACATCGACCCCACGCTGTATGCGTCATTTTTGGCTTCACGTCCAGATAACTTCGAAACCACTGCGATTGCGGAAATCATCAACTGTGCAACCAAAATATCGGGTGTGCCCTTGCACATTGTGCACTTGGCTACGCACGAGGCTATCCCATTGATCAGAGCAGCAAAGGCAAGAAACTTACCGATCACGGCTGAGACCTGTTTCCACTACCTTTCTTTAACAGCTGAGAAGATCTCCAACTGCCACACGCACTTCAAGTGTTGTCCGCCAATCAGAACTGACGATAACCGGAAGTTGCTCTGGAAAGCGTTGAGGAATGGCTTAATCACCACCGTGGTGTCGGATCACTCACCATGTACCCCGGACTTGAAGGGTTTGGACAAGGGAGACTTCTTCTCCGCGTGGGGAGGAATCTCATCGGTGGGTTTTGGCTTGCCTATCATGTACACTGAGGGGCTCAAGTTGAACCCTCCTATTACCATTGCCGAGATTTCAAAATGGTGCTCGTGGAACACATCCAAGCAGGTTGGGTTGTCCCACACCAAGGGGAAGATTGCTGTGGGGTACGATACCGACTTGCTTATATTTGATCCCGAAGCAGAGTACGTGGTTGCAAACGACAAAACATTTTTCAAGAACAAGTTGACTGCGTACGATGGGATGAAATTCACCGGGATGGTGATGGAGACCGTTGTGAGAGGTAGAACGGTGTTTGAGGTAAGCAAGGGGCACTCAGATGTGCCTATGGGTAAGCTTATCCTCGAGCCAAGGCTCTATTAAGTTATCAGGAACTGCCAGGAACTCCAGACATTCCTGGGCACACCTTAGTGCAACTAGTGCAGGGACCCTGTGAGTTTTCTCGGGAAGAAATAATGCAAAAATCACCAAAATCACATCCTTATGCTCCCAGAGAGACGAAAATACCAAAAGTACCATAAAAAACACACTGACATTCGAATAATGGACCACACCAGCTGAGTTTCACCAAAGGTCGCTAGAGCAAGCCATAGTCCTGCAAATCACCAATCTGCAGCCTGGTCACGTTATCCGTGGGGTTTTTATTCTGCATATACTAATGACGATTTCAAGCAGCGGTTTCGAGAGCTTGTTCATACATAGATAATGAGGCAGAATCTAGTTATTTTATTTATTTTCTTTTAGATTTTTGTAGCCATGTGTAGCTGTTGTCTTCAGAAGAACACCGGAAGCCTACCTGAATCACATCAACATCTTCTATGCTCCTTAATGTGCCTGCTAGGCGGAACCCAACGATTTCTCCACTGGAATCGGAGCGTGCGCCTACCAATGTGAAATTTTTTGAAGAGGGCAAAAAAAAAAAAAAAAAAAAGAATCAAAGAGGGCCAAAAATGACCAAAAAAAGAACGAGCTAGAGCTCTTCCTCAAGCATTAATACGTACATATATATATATAATCCACTCTAGTATATGCAAGATGTTGAGAGCACAGATAAGTAGAAGCATCGCACACCAAAAAATCGTCTCTCCAGCGACCACCGGCTCAGCTGTGCTTGCCAGTAGACTAGTCGCTAGGAGTCTCCATTCATCTCAGGCTAGATTCAACGACCAGCCTCCGCAATCCCCCATGAAGGTCTTCTTTGACACGTTCAGAGCCGAAGTCAAGAAGTCGTCAGAACTCAAGGAAAACATAAAAGCGTTACAGGACGAAACCGGAAAGGTGGCCGACTCGGAAGCGTTCAGAAAAGCCAAGGAAGCATTTGACCAGGCCCAGAAGGGATCATCCGCCGCCGGGAAAGTGGTCAAGAAGACTGCCGACGTCGTCGGGGGTGTTGCCGTCAAGGCGTGGGACTCTCCAGTCGGAAAGGGAGTCAGAAGCACCGTCAATACCAGTGCTGAGTTTGCTGACAGGGCGTTCGAACCGGTCAGACAGACTCAAGTGTATAAGGATGTGTCGGACGTGATCGACGACGGGTCCTCCACTGCCTACGGTGGATTCCTCACCAAGGAGCAAAGAGATAAGTTGAGGGAAAAGGAACTTGCCAGGAAGGCAGCATCCGGGGAAGTATGGAAACCAGTCAAGGAAGACGAGCTGGCCGGAGGAGCCTTAGTTACAACCGAGCACAAGTCCACAGGGCCATCGATGAACGAAAAGTGGGAAGACTTCAAAGTCAAGACGCCAGTAGGAAGAGCGATCGCCATGTTGAGGGAAAAGTGGGACGAGTCCGAGAACGGACTAATTGCATTGATCAGAACCATCGTCGAGAAAGTAGCTGGATTCTTTGCTGAAACAGAACAGGCCAAGGTCATCAAACAATTCAAATTGATGGACCCAACGTTCAGGTTGACGGATTTCCAAAAGACCTTGACCAACTACATCATTCCAGAATTGTTAGATTCTTACATCAAGAACGACGACAAGGTGTTGAAGGAGTGGCTCAGTGAGGCGCCATTCAACGTCTGGCAAGCCAACAACAAGCAGTTTGTTGAAAAGGGGTTGTTCTCCGACGGAAAGATCTTGGACATCAGAGGGGTTGAAGTTGTCACCTGTAAGCAGTTGCAACCCAACGAGATTCCAGTGATGGTTGTGAGTTGCAGAGCGCAGGAAATCAACTTGTTTAGAGACTCCAAGTCAGGAAAGATTGCTGCCGGAACTGAAGACCATATTCAGTTGAGTACTTACGCTTTAGTGTTGACGAGAATCCCCGAGGAGATGGATAACAAGGTCACCGACGGGTGGAAGGTATTGGAGTTTGCACGTGGAGGGTCCAGACCATTCCATTAAGACATGAGGGAGACGAGGATCGGATTGAAGGAGCTCTCCCACATTCATGGTATCAATGGAAGTATTTATATTCCTCTGCTCTTGTACATAAAAAGGAGGGAAAGTAGCATAAGCCTAATATATAGTGTATAATACAGGGTTAGTCCGAGATAGAAGCCGAGATGTACAGCGAGATGACAATCGAACGAGTGACGAGCGTCAATCGCTGAGAGGAAGCAGCTCTGAGGCCGACACTCTTACTGTAGCAGCGTCACCTGAACAACCACCAACAGTGACCACGCACCCACCAACAGTGACAAAGCGCCCACTTGCCCGTAGTAACACGCCATGACAGCCACTTGCCCTTAGTAACACGCCATGGCCGCCACCGGTGTCTGCTACATACTTATTATACGTGTGTATATACTATCTACCGATTATATGCAGTTCAACTCTTCCGAACATGATGTAGAAAGTTGACTTGAGTGCTTGGTTATCGAATCTTTCAGCCATCATCAAAGTCACACCCAGGCCCTCTGCGTAGCTGACAGTGCTCGCACCACTATGGAGCTATAATGAATGAGCACCATTTTAGAGAATAGCTTATGGATTGTGTAGTTCCCTTACCGGTGGCTGCAGAGATTGACGCAGGTGCTCATACAAGTAAGGGAGTGCCCTTGATCAAGGTGGGATTCCCATAGTAACACGCCTTTGCAGCCACCGGTGGCTGCAAAGGCTAGCGATCAATCGAACGAGTGACGAGCGTCAATCGCCGAGAGGAAGCAACTCTGAGGCCGACACTCTTACTGTAGCAGCGTCGCCTGAACCTTAGCCCAACCACCAACAGTGACTGCGCACCCACTTGCCTGTAGCAACACACCATGGCAGCCAACGGTGGCTGCAAAGGCTAGCGGATCCCCCTAAAAGACGCGCGGTGCGGCTGTGCTGCAACCATCTGGGTGGGATCGGGTCTGCATACTTACTGTAGCAGCGTGCTCATCACCTGGACCTTAGCCCAATCACCAACAGTGACTGCGCACCCACTTGCCCGTAGTAACACGCCATGGCAGCCAACAGTGCAACAGTGTCTGCAAAGGCTAGCGGATCCCCCTCGAAAAGACGCGCGGTGCGGCTGGTGCTGCAACAATCTGGGTGGGATCGGGTCTGCATACTTACTGTAGCCGCGTCACCTGGACCTTAGCCCAACCACCAACAGTGACCACGCACCCAGTAATAGTAACACGCCATGGCTGCAACAGTGCAACAGTGTCTGCAAAGGCTAGCGGATCTCCCTAAAAGACGCGCGGTGCGGCTGGTGCTGCAACAATCTGGGTGGGATCGGGTCTGCATACTTACTGTAGCCGCGTCACCTGGACCTTAGCCCAACCACCAACAGTGACCACGCACCCAGTAATAGTAACACGCCATGGCTGCAACAGTGCAACAGTGTCTGCAAAGGCCAAGCGGATCCCCCTAAAAGACGCGCGGTGCGGCTGGTGCTGCAACCATCTGGGTGAAATCGAGTCTGCATACAATCGTTGTCTTTGTGCAACGTCACCGTTCTGCACGACCCTTGTCGTTCCATTCGCTGTCAGACAGCATGGAAATGACAACGGCAGGACTAGCAGAAAGAACGTCCGCTATAACTTCTCCAGGAAGTAGTATAATCGATTCCAGCGACAAGATGTCAGACAACTTTGCAAACAAGGAAGAGGCAGAGCTCATCTTTGCTAAATTGAAGCAGAATCCGGCAAACCAGGTGTGCTTTGACTGCACCAACAAGAACCCAACCTGGACCTCCATCCCATTCGGAGTGTTGTTGTGCTTAGAGTGCTCCGCTGTGCACAGAAATTTGGGTGTGCACATCTCGTTTGTTAAATCATCAAACTTGGACTCTTGGCAAAGAATCCAGTTGAGACACTTCAAGTATGGTGGCAACCACGTCGCCAAGGAGTTCTACCTGAAGAATGGAGGGTCGCAGTTTTTGGCCAAGAATGGTACCGTTGACATTAACTTGAAGTACACGTCGCCCGTGGCTGTCAAATACAAGGACAGATTGAGGAAAAAGGCACAGGAAGACGCGTTAAAGCACCCTGACGTTGTCACTTTGGACGATTCTAGTGATATTTTATCACTCAGCGAGACAAATTCGAACAATGACTCGGCCGATGACTTCTTCCTGAACTGGACGAAACCAATCAACTCGACTCCATCCCCATTGTCCTCGAAGGCTGGCACTCCCTCCGCTTCGACTGACGACTTGTCGTTGACCAGTAGCACCAAGAAGAAGCCAGTCACCACCCGTACCACGACCACCCGTGGCAGTCTTGGAACCGGCAGTGGAGCCAACGGAGCCAAGAAATCCATTCTCTCATCTAAGGGAAACGGACCAAGAACTAGTAGGTTAGCTTCGAAGAGAATCAACAAGGTTGACGATGAAATTGACTTTGATGAGATTGAAAGAAAGGCCAAAAAGGAAGCAGAGGAGGCCAAGAGATTGGGCTACACACCTCAGAAGGAGGAGCCTGCAGTGAGCGATGTCACCAAGAAAGTTGGAGGTTTATCACTAGGCAAATCAAGCAGATTGTCGTCTACAAGAGATGAATATGATAGCGACAATGACAGCTCGGACATTAAGCCAATTACCTTGGCCAAGCCTGCTAAGGAGGAGCCACAAACGTTCCAAAAGTTGGGCTTTGGTATGGTTAACGGAGCCAACGTCACCACTAACCCTAACCAGAAGAAGTACAAAGAAGTTAAATACACGGGTGAAGTGACCAACAAGTACGGCACTCAAAAGGGGATCTCGTCTGACGAGTTTTTTGGAAGAGGTCCTAGATTTGACGAAGGTGCCCAGAAGGAGGCCAGAGCCAAATTGCAAACCTTTGATGGAGCGCAGTCGATTTCTTCGTCTTCGTACTTCGGAGAGGATCAAGAAGCCAACGGCGCAAACGGTGCGCAGGGCAGATCCAACAGTGGCGGTATGGGTGATTTGGAGAACTCCGCTAGAGATTTTGCTGCAAGATTCTCTGGCAATGCTAACCAAGACTTGGACGTTTTGAAGGATGCATTAGAAGACGGTGCCAACAAGTTGGGCTCTTATTTAAGAGACTTCTTGAGATAGTCTGGCGCTGAGCTCGCGCTATCCCGACTGGACTCAACAGCATTTCGATAGAGCTCAAAATCGGCCCGGGTATAACCGCATACTACTAAACAGAATAGAAAAAAAAAAAAAAAAAAAAAAAAAAAGAAAAGATAACCCCCCACATAATCAAGAAGTATGATAGGAATTTCAATTCACAACGGATCCGGTGCAAGAGCCTATGAAGGTTTTAGGTAAAGCTGTGCAAAGCTAAACTTTAAAACTCTTGGATCACTTTTACTTGATTATCCCGAATGCGAAAGAAAACGTTAAACTTGGTGCTATTCCTGGGTCTGAGATTTGATGATACTTATATAACCAGAACCAGTGGACCATCCGCGAGAACGACACATACTTTAGGATAAGCTAATATATAGTTCAAACTCCCTAAACAGATATGGGATGTGTATAATAATAAACCAACGTACATTGAAAGACGCCGCGGCCCTGGCTATTTTTGTAGCTCGAACCTGTGAAGACTTCTCCAGGTTATGCACGTCTCCACAGATCCTGTTTTTATTATTTAATAGTATGAGCATTATAAATAGTATTATCATTGTTGAGTGCTGAAAATTGATTTATTTTTTTGCACTTGCAGGTAATGCTCACACTAAGGTCGAAACAAACGGGAGATCTCTCGGAGGTGACAACGGCTAAAAAATCGGATGTCTTTGTTTGACGTTTTGTGGGGCCAATGTCCGAGATTTAATCCAGCCCAAGAAAACGGAAACGAGACGGTGTATCAACAAACACGGAGAGATAGCGGGAGAATGGACATCAAATAATAGCGCAGACCAACAAAGGGCGGTGGTCGCTTATTTCAACGTACCCCAGTTTTTTTTTTTTCCTGATACACAATTTTAAGCTAAATGTGAATAAACCCACCTACGCATGCCTGCACATGTACATATGCACTTTATCTCCATGGTTGTAAATGTGTGATATGTACGTATTCGCAATGTAGGGCTGGTGCGTACTAGCGTGTCTGGACTGCACAACTATGTAGCCGAAATCATAGCCGGGACAATTGGATTCATTGTGGGCCACAAAGTACTTCAGTCAAATTTAGTCCGACCTAAAATGCCAGGGCACTAAATGATGCTCAAAATTCTCCAAACCTAAAGCCGTGCACCACACTTAAAATCGTGTCCTAAGGTAACTAACACACACTCCCCTCCTTACAGAGAATGTGTTCAGGCTGGTACATTTGTCTATAATTATTCTGCAGTCTTAGATTAAATTCTCGGGAAGTTTGCAGCCCTGGGTCGGACTTTCTGCACCTTTCATAATAGGACGAGGACGTGCAATTTTAGCTTTCTCTGACTAAGGTAATCCGTGAAAAAATGACGTAAGGGTTACAGTGGACAACTTTTGCTACAACAAATACTCCGAAATTGGTCCGTTTGAGATACTCCAAATAATGAACTTTCCCAACCTGAAGCGAGTTTCAGTGTGCCAACCATCTCAGATCAGATCCGAGCGCGGGCTGCCTTGTTCGAGCTCGTAGTGTCTCGCATTAGTCTATCTGCACAGACAAGCAAATTCTTCCGAATATTTATACGAAACCCAGCAAATCGGGAAGGCACCAAATAAAAAAAAAAAATTTAAAAAATAAGGACATTTACAGGATAGTAGAGAGTAAAGAGAAGAGTACAGCAGAGGAAAGCAAAGAAATACACCTAAACAACGCCACCCTCCTTTCCCCAACCACTGCGAAGTTAAATCCTCCATTTTCTGTTGTTGCTTATCTTTCTGGTCACGACTTGACTAATGAAGTGGGGACGGATGAAGATGAATTTGCCTATTATCGGGTGAGGTATTTCAGTAACTAGGACCAGGAACATCCAAACAGGAAGTCTTAGCACATAAAAAAAAGAAAAAAAGAAACAAAAAATAGCAAAGTTGGGTTATTCTGCAGGAAAATGGATTGATAATTGTAAAACACTATGCATAGGAATAGTTTGCTTATTACCGGAATGCTTGTTTCTATGCACAAATGTTATTTTCTATGTGGGGCAAAATGCACGCAGCCCTGTAGGTGAAAAAAAGAGGAAAACCTCTCATAACAAGGTGGGGGGAAAACAATTGTTTATGTAGGGTCCATCAAAACGCAGACGATCATCCTCTACTTCCTATAGATGGTTTGCATTAGGCATTTATAAATAGAGATCAAATCCCCTTTGATTTGATAAGATTAGAACTAAAAAAGTACGTCTAAAAACCAAAAAGAGATAGTTCATTAAGTCGCATTAACGAACATTACTTGTCTTTTCCAATTTTCAGTTTGATCATTGCTTCTACCTCCACATAAAAAGCTGCATAAGCAACCTTTTGAAGTTTATAAGCACCGTGAGGCTTGACTCCACGCGATTTTGAATTCTAAGTACACTACAACATAGATTACTGAGAGGAATATATAAGGCCAAGAATTCTCCACTTTTCGGATTAATTCTAATATAAGCAACACTCATAATTTTCTATTTCAAACTATAATGAGTGAAAAAAAAATATCTGACACAGCCGCTCCAGCTCAACCACCAGCTGGCGATGACGGCTTTTTTGAACACACATCTTCTTCATCTGTAAGTGAAAAAAATAAGTTTCATAGTGATGTTGAGTCAAACAAGGGTAATGGCGCTGATGTTATGAATGAAGAAGGTGGTAATATTTTGTCCCAATATTCCGAGGAACAGGTTATGCAGATGGGTAGAAACTACGCTCTTAAGCATGATCTTGATCCAGAATTATTTTCAAGGGCAGCTGCTTTGGCCCGTACACCTGCGGATTTTAACTCTATGAGCTGTTTGAGTGAAGACGAAAAAGTCTCACTTAACTTGGAAGCTACCAAGAAATGGCATGTGCCTGGTAAGCTTTTCGCAGTTATTGCATTAGGTTCTATGGCTGCTGCTGTGCAAGGTATGGATGAATCTGTCATTAATGGTGCCAACATTTTTTACCCACCACAATTAGGAATTGGAAGTGGTACCATGAGAGATTCTTGGTTAGAAGGTTTGGTTAATGGTTCACCTTACTTGTGTTGTTCAGTTATTGCATGTTGGTTAGCTGATCCTATTAATAGAAAAATTGGTAGAAAATGGACCATTTTCTGGACTTGTTTCATTTCGTTCATCACCTGTATTTGGTCAGCTTTGGTTAACAATTGGTACCATTTATTGATTGCTAGATTCTTTTTGGGATTTGGTATTGGTATCAAGTCCGCAACCGTTCCAGCTTACGCTTCGGAATGTACTCCAGCTCATATTAGAGGTGCCTTGGTTATGATGTGGCAGTTTTTCACTGCTGTGGGAATTATGTTTGGTTATGTTGCGGTTTTGGCTTTCTACTATGTGGGAGACCACGGTATTGGAGATGGTCTTAACTGGAGATTAATGTTGGGTTCTGCAGCTATTCCTGCTCTTATTGTTTTGGCCCAAGTACCATTTGTTCCTGAATCTCCTCGTTGGTTGATGGGTAAGGAGAGACACAGAGAAGCGTTTGAATCTTTGAGTCAATTGAGACATGATAAGATTTCAGCTGCAAGAGATTGTTTCTACCAATACGTTTTGTTAAAGGAAGAAAACGCCTACGCTGGTATTCCAACTTGGAAGCGTATGATTGAAATGTTCACTATTAGACGTAACAGAAATGGTGCTCTTGGTGCTTGGATTGTCATGTTTATGCAACAATTCTGTGGTATCAACGTTATTGCCTACTATTCTTCCACTATTTTCATTGAATCCAATATGGGTACCATTAATTCGTTAATTGCTTCCTGGGGTTTCGGTATGATCAATTTCTTATTTGCTATTCCTGCCTTTTACACCATTGATACATTTGGAAGACGTAATTTGTTGTTGACGACTTTCCCATTGATGGCTATTTTCTTATTAATGACTGGTTTTGGTTTCTGGATCGAAAGTATTCATGGAAGAGCAGGTTGTGTTGTAACAGGTATTTACTTATTCGCCTGTGTTTATTCTTCTGGTGAAGGTCCAGTTCCTTTCACATATTCTGCTGAAGCGTTCCCATTGTACATTCGTGATTTGGGTATGGGTTTTGCAACCGCTACCTGTTGGTTTTTCAATTTTATCTTAGCTTTAACATGGCCATCTTTGTTGAAGGCTTTCAAGCCACAAGGTGCTTTCGGTTGGTATGCAGCCTGGAACATTGTTGGTTTCTTCTTGGTTTTATGGTTCCTCCCTGAAACAAAGGGTTTGACCTTGGAAGAATTGGATGAAGTGTTCTCTGTAAGTGCTACCAAGCATGCTAAATGGCAAACTCATCACATGTGGAATAACATTCAAAGGTACATCTTGAGAAGAGAAGTTGCTCCTCTTCCTCCATTGTACAGACATCAAAGAATGGCTGTTACCAACCCAGAGTGGAATGAAAAGACTGAGGTTTCTCATGTCGAGTAAGCAAGTTCTTTCAAACCTCTAGATGCTATGGTAAAGAGAAGTATCACTTATGACGTTTCCCAGTAATAATACTAAGATTAATACATTGAATATTATGAATAATAATACTAAATAATAATGATGATAATTGAAATTATATTAAAACCAGATATGTAACTCATAATTTTATAAAATGTTTCCGCTACTTTCTTTCTCTACCTCTTGAAGTGGTGTAAAGCTTTTGCTAGCCCAACACCTAGCACCAATGCCACAACGCCAACCTCAATTCTGCCCAATATTCTAGCTTGTCTCTCTTCGATTGCAACTGCCTTTGAGTATGGGATGTCACCCCTAAATGAGATCATGGTGTACATAGGAATCCACTGGAAATACTTGCCATTTCCTATTTTTCCCAAGGCATAATCGACTTTCTTTCTCAATAAGTACCACTTACTGGTGACCTTGGACGACATCTCGTGGTAGTTTTCCATCGCCAACCTGCAAATGCTCTTCAAATCCTCATGTCTCACCTCGGAGTATTTCTTAAACGCTGCCGATGGATCTCCAGAACTACTATCTATCAATTCCATCAACACCCTCACATCCTCAAACCCACAGTTCATACCTTGGCCGTAGAATGGGACCATCAGGTGTGCGGCATCCCCGATTAAAAGGGCCCTGCTGCTAGGATGGTGGTATGGGTAGACTCCCACCTGCATCAATGAACCTCTAGGATTGTTGTCAAATGCATCTTTCAAGCTATCTCTGCCAATCAAATCCACGGCGTCCTTGAAGTTTTCATTGAAGAACGCCAACCACTCGTCGCTATTTTTAAACAGTTCAATCACTTTCCAAGGACTGAAAAACGTAACAGTAAAGGAGCCTTCTTTATTGGCAAGTGCAATTAGCATAAAGTCATGTCTGGGCCAGATATGGAGGTGGTTAGGACTGAAGTGGAACTCGCCAGCTTCATTCTTGGCTGGGATGGAGAGCTCTAAGTACTGCATGTCTACGTATTCTTGACTTATGTTCATTCTCATCGACTTTTGAATCTGATACCTGAACTGGGAATGTGCCCCATCTGCTCCGATGACATAGTCAAATGCGTACG
This sequence comes from Dujonia oleophila, assembly GCA_030563865.1. Lineage (NCBI taxonomy): Eukaryota > Fungi > Ascomycota > Pichiomycetes > Serinales > Debaryomycetaceae > Dujonia > Dujonia oleophila. The sequence goes on along the minus strand of JAJMKG010000064.1, from coordinate 19,316 downwards.
ACTTAAGTTCGCCATTTCCGTCTTGGAAAGTCAATCTTGGGTGGGTGTTCAAGTTATCCACATTGGTTAACTTGTAGTTGAAGTTGACATTGATATCATCGTTTCTCTTGATCTCATCTAATAAGAGATCATTCAAATACGAACGATCTATGGAGTTAATGCTCTCGCCAAACAACCCATAGTTCTGTGACTCCTGGTTACCTTTTAAATCGTGGATCATTCTACCGTACATTGGAATGACGTTCTCCAACACCCTGGAAGCCATCTCTTCGTCGACATATTTCAATGCCCTGATTCCTCTGTCACTTACTGCAAGATTGATAGACCGAAGGTTTCTCTGCTTTTCAGGAATCGTACTAGGATCAGATCTAAGTTCAAATAAAGATACTGAGTATCCTTTAGATGCGAAAGCCAAGGCTGCAAGGCATCCCACTAAACCTGCACCCACAATTCCAATACCTGGATTTTCGTTCTGCATAGCTACACACAATAAACTAGATGTAAACGATTTCGCTTCAGTTAACAGAAATTAAAGGTTTACAAAGCAAAAAATGGAACCACTAGAGCAAACGGCAAATAAATTGAAAAAGAAAAAAAAAAAAAAAAAAAAAAAAAAAAAAAAAAAAAAAAAAAAAAAAAAAAAAAAAAAAAAAAAAAAAAAAAAAAAAAAAAAAAAAAAAAAAAAAAA